>CAJVPZ010000774.1:0-17037 GCA_910592135.1 Racocetra fulgida | reverse complement strand
CAGAGATGGGTGACGCTAGTGGAGCATATAATGCTGGATATTGTTGTCAAAATGGAATTGGAGTTGAAAAGGATGAACGTAAGGCATTCATTTATTATCAAAAATCATCAGAGATGGGTGACGCTAGTGGAACATATAATGTTGGATGCTGTTATAGAAATGGAATTGGAATTGAAAAGAACGAATATAAAGCATTCATTAATTATCAAAAATCAGCAGATATGGGAAATGCTAGCGGAATATATAATGTTGGACATTGTTATCTTAATGGAATTGGAGTTGAAAAGGATGAACGTAAGGCATTCAGTTATTATCAAAGATCTGCAGAAATGGGCGACGCTAGTGGGACATATAATGTTGGATATTGTTATCTTAATGGAATTGGTGTTGACAAAGACGAACATAAGGCATTTAGTTATTATCTAAAATCAGCAGAGATGGGTGATGCTAATGGAATATTTCAAGTTGTATATTGTTATAGAAATGGAATTGGAGTGACAAGAGACTTACAAAAGGCAAATGAATGGTGGCAGGTGTAAGTTACTTTTATAAGTTAATTTATAATTATAATTCTTTTTAACAATTGAAATTAAACAAATTTTTAGAGAACAGAAACAAAAATTAGGTATTCATTATATTTATTTTCAGTATTGCGAATCGATTTAAAAATAACAATAATAATTTGTATTTTTCTAGATGAAAACAGACGAATATGTGATAGTTTAGATCTTGAGGAAGATATAAAAGAAATATTAGCTGAAAGTAAATATCCATTATCATGGATCGCTTACACTGAATTTAAAAATATTAAAACTATAGAGAAAGGTGAATTTGCTACAGTATATTATGCTATTTGGGTGAACGAAGGCCTAAACCTTGCGCAACCTGTTGCACTCAAATCGTTTAATAATTTAAAGGAACATAATAAAGATTTTGTAAACGAGGTAATTTTATTTATGCGCTAATATATTTAAATTTTCGAATAATTATTTTAACCATCTACTTTTTAATTTTTAAAGTTAAAAGTATATAGTGAGATTTGCTATAAAAATCCATCATTTTTAAGGTGCTATGGAATTTCAAAAGACGCATCTTCTGGTGAATATATTCTTGTTTTAGATTATGCTCGCATGGGTTCCTTGCATAGTAATCTTCACTGCGTAGCACAAATGGAATGGAAAAATAAATTAACTTTATTACAATGCATTGCTTCTGATCTTCAAACAATTCATTCTCAAGACTTTATTCATCGAAATTTACATAGTGGTAATATTTTACTAAATGATTTAAGCAGTTCATATATTGCATCGTTAAGATTTTCAATATCAGCAAATATGGCACTAAAAGAAGAAAATCGCGGGATTCATGGAATCTTACCATACATTGCACCAGAAGTTTTGGACGGAGGTCTATACACAAAAGCATCAGATATTTATTCATTTGGAATTATTATGTGGGAAATTTTATATGGAAAACCTGTACCTTATAATAAAGAATTTGAAGCACAACTTCAAATGACATTGTGCCATAATAATTTACGACCAGCAGTTATTGAGAACTCTCCACAATGTTATATAAGTTTAATGGAGAAATGTTGGGAAAAAGAACCAATAAACCGCCCATCAGCAAAAGAAATCTACGAAATCCTTATAAAATGGCAGAATGAACAAAATATTTTATTAGAATTAACTAAATCAGACGAAGCATTAAAAAATCGTTCGGATAAGATCTAAGTTTGCCTAAGTAACTATATTATTCTTTTTAACAAATAAATATTTAACAGATCGCGAATTAAGTAAGCTGAACATTGGACAATAATATAAAGAAACATTTTTAACGGAGTTAAAATCTTAAACATAAATTTACATTATAAATTTTAATAATGTTCAAGTCATTTGTCGTGCTTTACTATTTAAGAGTTAAGAATTTTTAAATTGAATTTTCTCCTTTATTCGCCATTTCAATATTGTAAGACATTTTTTTATCTATAAGAAATTCTTTTAAATATGTTTTTTTAAAACTATTTCTTAGCTGGATATTTATATATGCCATATCTATAGCAATAAATTTTACATCCTTCTTTAGAGATTTATAGTGATAATTAAAGTTGTGCACGTGCTGGCACTGACACGCTATTAAGACATATTGCCAATGCCAGGCACAGGCATAAGTACTATGTTTTTAATATTAATATACTCGGCACTTGCAGAGTTCTAGTGAAAATCTACCTCTCTACAAATAAATGATTTTTAGTTAAAAGATTATAATTACAACGGTAGGAATTAGGAATTATTTGATGATGTTTATAGAAGAAATATCGTATTATATAAAATGAATGTATCAACATCATAGATACGAGTATTTTCTGGTTAATATAGTTGTTAAAAGGTGAATTACTGAGAATGGTAAGGGAAACAAGGGGGTAACTGAATATGTAACCAGTAATTTATTTAAGGAGCTTTTGGTTAGCAGAGAGATTAGCTTTCTTTTCGCTATCGCTCACCTTGGAGTTAAGGCTGGCTCTATCGTCCCACCCCTCCCGCCCATTGGTTCTGTGGCTGCTGTATGCAATGAAAGTACCTCGTATTTGATATTTAGGCTTTCGGCTACATTCCTGATATGATATGTTTATATGTGGTCATAGACATGCAATAGGTTATAGGATTGTTTGGGATGAAATGTTCCTTTAGAGATATAGTCATTAAGTTTAAGCATATTTGATATAGAGCCTGTAAAACCTGTAAATGATAGCGGACGGATTCCCATATGAGTGCCGCCAAGGGAAAACCTGGCATCGGACTTTCAATTATATTTTGTGTACAGTTAGCCGTCTATGAAAAATCTATCATAATGATAGATTTTCTATAGATGACTAACTGCACACAAAATATAATTGAAAGTCCGATGACAGGTTTTCGCTTGGCGGCACTCATATGTTCTTCCTCGTTTAAATAAAGTCATCTGATCGAGCAATAATAATGTGATTTCATATAATAACATGATCTGCAAGTGTTACATCTTTTTGCAAACCGCCATAATATGGCAAACCTTTTGTAACGCTGGTGATATTATGCATTATTTAATGTAAAATCACATAGTTTCGTAAGTTACAATGTAATTTAATGTAAAATCACATTACAGTTTCGTAAGTTACAATGTAATTTCATGCAACATAAAATAAATGTAATTTATGTAATACCAACCCCAATTTCATCGTAATGAAAATTTATTTGTAAGTCTAACATCTTTTTATTAAATCTCAAATTCTGTATATCGTATTGTTGTTCATTTTGTCTTATTAAATGTATATACCTCTATAATTACACAGTCCGTATCACGCAAATTGGGTGATTATATAAAGGTCTTTACTATGATATGCTTATAAAGAGGTAATTTTTTATAAGTTTATTAGTAAAGTGCTGCAAACTTTGGAGTGATTATAAAAGGGTTTTACTATGCCATGATTACATATAAGATAACTATATAGAAGGATGACTGTATGTTATATAAACTTTAAGTACATTGTTGAGCTCAGATGCAGATCGTCATGTGAGTTGCGTAACCTATCGATCGGTCAATAAGCAAAAAGTGAATATGCTGAAAAACCTAGACGGGAAGAATATGCGCGAAAATTTAGGCAAAAAGACCATATGTATAGAGAGAAAAAAAGTACGTATTTAATTGGACATAAAATGTGCCGGATTTAAATTATTAAACCAACATACAATTGGTTTGTCACTTGATTAACATCGATATTTGATGTCACGGCTGATGCAGAAAATCACGTGAGAATTCGGGAATGTGTTAACCCCGGTTTACTTATTTGCGCTGGTGACACAAATCACGTGCCAATAGTAAATATTCGTTTGTTGTTGTTTTGCTAAAAGCACGTGAAATTTTGACCAGCATTAGAGTTAGGGTTAATGTTGATATAAAAAGAGTTGTATAGTAAAATTTGGCCAGGAATTTTTTTTATTAGAACGTAAAAGGTGATTTTTAAGCAAAATTTTGAGTTACCGGCAATGTTTGAAAAAGCCTTCGATCTCACGTTACACAAAGGCTGCACCTGATCTTGCGATCTACATATAAAATTTGCCTTTTTTGTATTTGTATCACCAGCGCAAATAAGTATACGCGTGTTAACCCCTGTAGATCACCCACAAAAAATTTTCCGGCACGTGACTAAGCCACTTCACTAATTTCTGCTAACGTTGACGCCAATGTTCACCACAACGTTCACCTCAACGTTGACCTCAACGTTAACGTGAATGTTAAGGTGAACGTTAAGGTCAACGTTGAGATGAACGTTGAGATGAACGTTGACATGAATGTTAAGGTCAACATTGACGTGAACATTAAGGTCAACGTTGAGGTGAAAGTTAAGGTGAACGTTCATGTCAACGTTGAGGTCAATGTTGAGGTGAATGTTGAGATGAACGTTGACATTAATGTTAAGGTGAACATTCATGTCAATGTTGAGGTCAATGTTGAGGTCAACATTGAGGTGAACATTAAGGTCAATGTTGAGGTGAACATTGAGGTGAACATTAAGGTCAATGTTGAGGTGAACATTGAGGTGAATGTTGACATGAACATGTTGAGGTTACCTCAATGTTGACCTTAATGTTCATATTAATGTTGACCTTAATATTTACATCAACATTCACATCAACATTCACCTCAATGTTGACCTTAAAATTGACCTCAACATTGACCTCAACATTGACCTCAACATTGACATGAACATTCATCTTAACATTAATATCAACATTCACCTCAATGTTCACCTCAATGTTGACCTCAACATAGACCTCAATGTTGATGTTAATATTCATATTAACGTTCACCTCAACATTGATATAAATGTTCATCTTAACATTTATGTCAATATTCATCTCAATGTTGACCTCAATGTTGACTTCAATGTTGATGTGAATGTTCACCTTAATGTTTATGTCAACATTCACCTCAATATTGACCTTAATATTCATATCAACATTCACCTCAACATTTACCTCGTTAAGAAAATACTATACATTTTATGTTTATTTAACTTTTTTTAATAATTTTATTATTATAATTACAATTGTATACAAAATTATCTAATTTACAAAAGGACAACAAAAAAAATAACAAAAGAATAATAAAAGAACATTGAAAAAAGCACTGAAAATATGTGAAAAATGACACCAAAAGAATGTTGAAGAATATTGAAAGAAACACTGAAAAAACATAGAAAAAGAACTAAAAGAACGATGAAAAAGCACCTAAAGAATGTTGAAAGAAGCACTAAAAGAAAAACAAAAAAACATCCAAAAAATGTCAAAAAAAACACTAAAATAACATCAAAAAAAAAACACTGAAAAAACATTGAAAAAAGCACTGAAAAAATGTTGAAAAAGCACAAAAAAGGTACCAAAAAAATGTTGGAAGAAGAACAAAAAAATGTCGAAAGAATAATAAAAGAAGCACCAAAAGAATGTCAAAAGAAGGCACAGAAAGAATAATAAAAAGGCACTGAAGAAATGATGAAAAAGATACTGAAAGAACGGTAAAAAACCACTGAAAGAATATTAAAAAAAAACACCGAAGAAATGACAAAAAGATGCTTAAAGAACATGAAAAAACAACATAAAAGGCACATAAAAATCATTAAAAAAATGCATAAAAAGAATACACAAAAAAAAAAAATATATCAAAAAAATGACATAAGAAGCACTAAAAGAACAATATAAAGAGCACTAAAAGAACATCATAAAGACCACTGAAAGAACATCATAAAGATCACTAAAAGAACATCATAAAAACCACTGAAAGAATATTATAAAAGCACAGAAAAAAATAAAAAACCATTTAACTGATTGCATTAAATAGTAAAATGAAAAATGTATAATGTAGCATAAAATTATAATAGTAATCATGTACTGAAAAAAATTTTGAGAGTTAATTACTAGATATAGTCAAAAATTATAGATCACATATTGATTATGAAACACTTTGTATATTAGCAAAAAGTTTTTCTTGAGCAATTTTACTGAATAACATTCTAAACTCTAATGTTAATATAGATGATAATCCTAATACAAACGAACTTGAAGGACTTTGCCATTGGTTAGAATTTGTTTTGATTTTTTTATGATTAACATGCAATCTGCAATTTCTAACCTGAATTTTTACATGATATTCAACATTAGCCAAATTCAGCATCAGCCGTCACATTTAATATACCACTATATATCATAGTATAGCATTATATGATAACTAACCCAAGAACACCACCAAAAATTTTTCAGAATGTGACCAAAAGCCAATCACAGTTGAAGATCAGATGTAATATAACACTAACATCATATGATCAGAAAAATTAAAAATAAATGTTTTTTTGCTAAAACTCACCCAAAAATCTATATAAAAAACCATCTTTAGTGCTCTAATAAAAAGTTTTCTTTGAATAATTTTACTATATATTTTGTTAACATCAAACTCAAATATATATGCTAACTTTAATATTAACAAACTTTTAAGAATTTGTTACCAAAAATTTTTTGGTGGTATTTTTGGGGTAACTTTATATGATAGACATAATATATAGCATATTATAGGAAGACATTTATATAATTTTTGGAAGATCTATCTGTAATTTTTCGTAATAATTAATGAACCAAATTACATAATTTTATTAATACTAGTACTAGAAAATGAAAAAAACTTCGCATAAAAAAGCTTACAAAACACAAAAAAAATAGATTACTTATATTTAGAGAATAGATATATACATGTAAGGTAGGTAAATGTGATGTTTATTACTAATAAGCCCCAACTCATTAAGAATCTACATACAAGATCTATATACAAGACAAACCAAAACTTTTAACTACTAATATTTGGTTGACAAACCCAAATGCACTACAAAAGCAGACTAAATTGAAATATTAAGCCTGGCTTTTTTACTATTAAGAGCTTATACCTATTCAAATTAAATAGTTAGAAGTAAAAGTTTATTTAAATTTAATATAATAAAGTAGTTTTAAACAAAAACGTACCTTCACTCTACAATATGGTATAAATCAATTGCTCAAGTAACTTATTTATACACTTTAAAGTACTTTTTGGAAATGTAACATTTCACTAATAAAAAATTACTGCAAACATCATTTTTCACTTCAAAAGAATATTTATATCACTATACAAAAATAATCAAAAATAATCAGTAACCCCAAGAACTTTACTTAGAAGACAAAAGTATGTCTACTGTTTATTATATCAACCATCAGATAAATGTCTCCCTATAATGTAGCATAGGAGACTTTCTTAATTTTCAGATAAATACAAGATTTGTCAAGATTAGAAATCAGCTTTATCAATACATAATCAAAACAGATAAATAGTCATTGAACTAAGTAGCCAATCAACAGGCATTATTCATATATTATAATTTCTTTTATTTTGACTACAAAGTAAAATAACTCATATTATAAAAGAATCTAACTATTTATTCACACTCTAGTAGCAATTTTACAGGTATAAAAGTTTATTTTATAAGGTTTTTAGTAACAAGTTACATGTCCTCCAATAGTTTTTCTTAAAATCTCATGTAATGAATAAATAATTCTATTGTGTTAAGAATTTTTTTAAAAAATATTATAACTTCAAATAAGTTCAGAAATAAAAGTTAACAAGTTAATAATTTAAATAATAATAAAAGAAAAAAACAGAAAAAACAATGTCGAACTTTGCAAATTAAGCAGTATAATATACTTTTATTATCACTTACTATAGAGTAAACAGTATTTCTACTATTATCAGAACAACCTTTTCCAGTATAATGCAGTGTAATGCAACATGATGCAACTTAGTTTCTTAAAATTTTTGGTTTAAACTACTTCCTGTATAAATACTTGTTTAACCTTAATCTCAGAAATTATCAGATTCAAATATCCTCTATACAAGATTTTTAAAATTTTGTCTAATAGTAAAAACTATGTACTTTTAAAATGTCATAACTTCATTTCTATTAAAGTAAACTTGTTTTTTGTAACTTGCAAATAATATAAAAATAATATTATTTTAAGGCAAAATGTTTTTTGTACACCTGCACAGTTATGCATCCCCCCAATTACTACAAATCATCGTGAAATAGATCAACATGTAAAGTCCTTTTATAATACACACACATATATATATACATATGTACATGCATATATATATATGTGTAAAGACAAGTTGTGTAATATTTTTGTCAAAGTCTCTACAAAAACAGCCAGGGCAGCCCTCCCAAAGTGCCAGCGATATAATTACTTTAACAATCAAGTAATACTATACTAAATTATCGCTTATTGTTAAATATATAGTATTATTTGATTGGTGAAATGATTTATATTACTGGCACTTTGGGGCCGCCTTGGCTATTTCGTCTCTACAAAAAATTTTCCCTCCCGTGACCTATCCTGAAGATTATTTTGATCCTACATTTCACCTGATCTTTTGATCTAATTAAATGAGAGGAAGGAATTTTTTGTGAGTGAGCTTATCAACTGTTTTTTTCGCATATACTACAATGTTTTTTTCTTTGGGGTCATTATCTTTTGTACTATGCATATTTGACTTTTTTATTTAGTAAAAACAACTCCACAACAATAATGATAGCAGAAATTCTTGGTAAGTATTTTTTACACTATTTTTATTGTTACTTTTTCATATGTATTTATATTTTGCTTAACAAAGGTCAACGAATAAAGGTATAATAGCAGAATTAGAAATACCGCTCTTGGTTTTTTGGAGTAAATTTGACTTAGCACTGAAATGGGAAAAAATAATGCTTTTAAAATATACACTATTTGTAAATACTGTAGTAGTATAACCGCAGCAACCCAAAATAAAGATACAATCCTTTTAGCAAAAGAAACAAGGAACAATAGTACAATCTGAAAGCATAACCTCAATAGTAACCTAATAACGAAGGTTAAGCTGACAAAAGGTGATAACGTTAGTAACAACAAACTCCTAGCAACAACAAACACCAAGCAACAACAAACACCAAGCAAACTCTAGGAAAAATGACATAGGTCGCAAAAGGCAAATTACACTTGCCAAGATCATGACCAAACCAACTTATGTAATTACAGCTATAATTTATTTGTAAATTATTCTGTACTTGTCCTTATTTTTTATACTTACAGCTATTCTTTATAATTTCTGTTTCAAAGTAGATAGTGCTTAATGAGAATATATCTAACTCTAATGACTTCAATAATCTTGTGTATGATGGGCCAACACATAGTCCTGAGCTTGATGGGCCGATATATAGTTCTGAGCCTGATGGGTTGACACAGAGTCCTGAGCCTGATGGGCCAATGCACAATCCTAAATTAGAGGGTCAACATATGATCTTGAGTTAGGTGGGCCGGTATGTAATTTTGAGCTTGATAGGCCAATATCTAATTCTATAGCTGAAAATGAAGATGTTAGATGGGACTGTTCTGAGTAAAAATTGTGTAAAGAATTGATTTTCAAAGTTGGAAAGAAGCACTTGATACACTAAAAATCTATTCTCAACGAGAAGGATTTAAATTAAGAAAGGGCTGTGTTAAAAAAACTCCTGATGGAGCTATATGAAAATGAACAATGTTGCGTGAACATAGTGGCGAATATAAATCTAAAAATGTGCAATCAATTAAAGAAACAAGCACAAAGTGTATCGGGTGTCAGTGGCATGCAAATTTGTCGCAACCCATTAAGAACAATCCTAATGAAAATGTCTATCTAACTACATTAGAGGATGATCATAATCATAACCTGTCTCCTTATTGAACAAAATTTTTTAATAATAGTGAACTTACTTAGAAAATGTATAAGCAGATAGAATTTTATGTAAATGATGTTAATTTAAAGCCGCTACAGATTCAGAAAGCTTTACGAAAAGAATTTCCTGATCATGAAGTTTATCTTTCTGAGATCCATAATGCAACGGCAAAATATTATAGTGAGAAACGAAAGGATATGTCAAATGATTCTGCATCTTGTATGAAGAATTAATAAGAAGAAAAATTGAAGATACTCGTTGATACATTGCAATTGATTGGGACAGAGAATCGCATAGTCTTCAAAGACTATTTTGGATGTCTCCTGATCAGATTATCCTTTGGATGGAGTTTAGTAAGATTATATTAAATAATAATATCACAAAAACAAGCCGTTATGACATGGCTCTCTCACTTTTCTTATATGTTGACAATCATAGGTCTTCCCGATTAGTTGGATGTGCACTTATAAATGATAAATTAGCAGATTCACACAGATAGGTTTTACGTCAGACCAAACGAGCTACAGGTGGTTGTGTACCTGCTGTTATTATGACCAACACCAATCTGGCTTTGAGCCTCACAATCTCTGAGAAGTCTGAACAATTATATACAATGTATTGCATTTTCTATATCTTACAAAATCTTCCTTGAAACCTCAAGCCTAAGTTGAGTCAACAGTATCATGAATTTATTAGACTTTTATAAAGCTAGAAATTCACTTGTTCCAGAAGTTTTTGAACAAAAGTGGACACAGTTGGTTGAATATATAATGAACCTAGGGTAGTAAAGTATCTGCGAATGTTATATTTTTCAAAAAAAAGTATGAGCATGTGCATACACTGTGAAGGACTTTACCACTAGCATACAAACAACATCTTATATTGAGAGTTATAATGCTCAAGTAAAAAGGCTAATTTTAAATTCTAATGTTAGTCTTATCGAACTCGCTGAAGCTCTAGAAGCAAGTATAGAAGAAGAAAGTAAAAAAGCAAAATATGCTTATTGGAAAACCCAAATTCCGTTGACATTATCTGCAACTACACTACCACAAGCATTGTTTTATGAACTTGATAAGGCTTTGAGTCATTTTATTACACCTGGAAGCAAAAAATTCAGTGTGTTGAAATCAAAAGTTGTCTAAATTATAATGCAACTGCTATTACAAAAGACGAAATGATTAAATATCAAGAGGTATGTATTATATGGGCTTGGATTAAAATTCCAAAAGTCAAAATCCTAAACCTTAATTATTATATCATATGATGTCAGTTTAAACTCCACTTAGGATTAGTTATCATAATGACTAATCATAAGTTTGAACCGATATCACACTACGCAATAATTAAGGTTCAGGATTATGTTTTTAGAATTTTGACTCAAGCTTGTATTATATTATTCTTAAAGATAGTATTGTAAATGACACTCTACTTACAAATCCACATATGATATTTAAGCCTGAGTCTGATGATACCTTGTTTGTCGAAGATTATAAAAATATTATACAAATTTCTATTAACTATATATTAAAAATATAGATATTAATGAAGTAGTAGAAATCTGGGCTATTTGCATAATTACATCCTCCACATTCTGTCATTTTATCATTCTTCTTTCTAATAAATCTATGTATATTCTTGTTTGGGGCTTGTAAGCTGTGGATTAGTTTGTCGTCACTTCTTTCAGATGATGTTATGTAGTCATATAGTGGTATTCTATATTACATATATTCATAAAAGGTGGTATAAGGATATTCATAGTGATTTACAAGAAGAACTCTATTATATTGCCGCACAATTTAGTAAGAATTATTCTCAAGATCAACTTGCAGAATTTGCTAAATCTAATATGAATAGATTGTTTACACCTGTGACCTATCTCCAGAATAAAAGAAAGGAAAATATTAATGAACGAAAACTATATAGAGAGTTGTGAGAAATCACATAAAATATTACACAAAAGGCAGTTTAACTTTATAGACAAGATGTTATTAAAAAGCTACAGGATTTATTAAATGAAATACAAGAGGATGAGTTAGTAATTGACTTGGCTGATGATGGTGACGGGGAGATATGCAGCAATAGTTTATATGATAATGAAGAATATGAAGATAATAATGTTAGTATATTTCTTCAAAACCCAAAAAAATGTAGAGCAAAGGGATGCCCAAAAAGTTCTAAGTGAATCAAGCAATCAAAAGAATTAAAACTGGCTAAGTGTCAAAATCAATATGGGAATTGTGGCGAGTACAGACATCATAAACCTAGATATTCAAAAAAATAGTTGTAGAGAGTGGTGTTAACAAATCATTTTGTAAATTTTTTTAAATAAAAGTTAAAATGATCTATCTATTCATTTAGAGTTCATAGTTTGATTTTTATTAGAGTTTTATCAGTATTATCTAGTTCTTTTTACAAAATTGTAATTATTTAGTACAAATGATTAAACACAAGTATGTTAACCTGTGGATTAACCTGAATTTTTCATTAATTGTTATATTTAAGATAGGCATTTAAGATAACTATTTTGAATTTTATTCGATTTTTTTGATATGTATTAATTTAGTCAACAAGTTACTGATATATTGTACTTAACCCGTTTCATGTTAATTTAGCTGAGTTCTTAATCAATATATTTAAGAGAATAATTCAAGATCGTAGAATTTATCTTACCTCCTTTCAATTTTATCATACTTATTAATTTGGTTGGTGAGTATAAAGATCTTTTATTAATTGATAGGTTATTCAAGCACATATCATTTATATTCATTAATTCTTATTATAATAGGTTTTTTTATGCTTATAGCACAGCATAGATCTTATTGAATTTCATTTTATTGCATTAAGTATTTATTAATTGATTTATTTAAGATAGGCTAAACAAGCTTATAGGGTAAGTTATCCATTTAACTGTTTATTATACATTTTTCACAATAAACCCAATAGTCCTTATTTTTTTTGAATTATTCAGTCTTTTGGATTGTAAATCTCTGGTAAGCACTTTTTGGGCTGTTATAACTGATTTAGCATTACCTACCTAAAAAATTTTGCTAAAAAAATTTCGCTGTTAGATTAGGATTAGGTTTTGCTATTAAGTTAAGCTATAAAGAACTTTAATAATACCAAAACTTCACAAAAAAACTTTTTATTAGTGCACAGAAGGTGGTTTCATAGAGTGATTTTGCATTTCTTCTGCATCACACCTGATCTTGAAATTTGGTTAGTCAGTGAAATTTTTTAGGTAGGATAGTTATCACATTTTTGAGTTCACATTTCCTTATTTTATACCTATTAGGCATAAAATTCTAGTTATATACATATGTATATATGTTGTAAAAGTGCAAAAAATGCACTAGGTCTAAATATCACAAATATACACTATTAAAACTAACTAAATTGCTTTAATTCAACCCTAATAATGACAAGACTATTATTGAAGCATGGAAGACTTGGTCTGAGTAATTAGGATGTTAGATTAGAGCTTAAGGTTATATCACAAGTCTAATTTGGAATCACAGGATTAGAATTTATACACAATTTATTTATCAGGTGATTTAGCGTTAGAGTACTGAACTCTAGATGCAAAAGTATCGTATTTATAGTTTTTACACTTATTAGTAAGTATATAATGACTATGTTCACTATGTTTGCTATGTTGACTATATTGCAACGTACAAGATTGGAGACCAGAGCTTCGTGGTATGATCCAAGACACAATCGTAAAGTATTATTACTGGAGTAATTTAAATATTTGGTTTTCTCTCTAACACACGCATTTCTCTTTTAGGGTTTCTCTCAGAGTCTTGTTTTTTACTCTTTCAATATCAAGGCTTTACTTAGCAGCTCCATCAGCATACCACTTTTTGGAGAGTACACTTTTATAACTTTCTTTATTGCCAAAATTAACCCGCCAATTATTAATAGGATAAGAACGTTCTCAGGTTTTCAGATCTTGATCGGTTCTTGATTCTGTTCTTTGTTCACTTTGCTGAACTTACCTATTATCCTTTACTTTAAACACTCTAGACATCTTTGATTGGTTTGCTTTATTAGCTTTCCATACTATTAAGAATGGCAAAAGTTTTTTATTATGTAATTAAAAACAGGTGATAATTATGATATTAAATCCAGATTTAACTATTCAGACTTTAATCATCACCTGTTTTAAATTGGTGAAAAAATGGTTAAAACTGTATTTTTTACCATCCTAAGGTGCTATTTTTTGCAATGATAATTCGTTCTTGACACAAGTATTCTTTAAATCTTTTTTATCTTTTCTGCTTTCTTTATTCCTAATTTTTTTTTCTGTAATACTAACATCTTTTTTGGTTTCTTTTATATTAAGGTTTCTTCTTTTAGTATCTTTGTCGTAGGTAGGAATAGAATTTAAGTTGATTCAAAATTTTAAGGTTAGGGTTGGGATTTTTAATATAATTATTCTGTTCTAATCTAAGTGAATTCTGAACTCTATTATCATTCTATTTCCACTTACAACTTCTTCATCTGTATAATTTTAGGTTTGGTTTTATTGATATTAGAATTGAGATAAGTATATTCACAGCAGTTTCTATTTTCCAAAGTATTTTCTTTACATTTCACGTTAATTACTAATTCATTCTGTATCTCTTATATAGGCATCCTTCGGCTTGTTTTTCGATAGCTCTTTGGTAGTCTTAAACTGTTTTTCTTAACAAAAAATTCCTTTTCATTATCTAACTTTTCTTCACTTTCTATTATAAAAACTACTCCTTTGTATCTTTTTGGCCATTTTCTCAGTTCTTCGCAGATTATAGTTTTTATTCACAATGTCCTTATTTTGCAAACCCATCTCTACTGGTCTTTTATACTTCTTAGAGTGTTCTTAGATATCTTAATGTAATTGGCTAGTGATTGAGATCATGCACAAATACTGCAATTAATTGAGTAACCTTCCATTGGAGTAATCCTCCTTATCTTGTGTAAATAGCTCCAGAGTTTCCTAATAACCTAAGCAGTACCCAATCTAGACTCTATCTCTCAGAACTAACAATGCTTAATAGGATTGGTTATTGGAGAGATTCTATCTCTTATCCCTTCTCTAAAGCCTCCTAAGAGGAAGCCTACTTAAAGTTATAGCAATTTGGCTAAAGATTTATAATGCAAAAATGCGGATATTAAATTTTAGTAAATCAGCATAACCTTTATGATAAAAAAGATAGTCTCAACCATTGACTTATTTGACCAGCCAAAGTGAGCTTTAACTCATTAGTTTAGGTGCTTGAGAGTACTCTATGTTAAGTTCTGGTTTGGCTTTTCCGTCAGTACTTTGCATCACTACTTGTTCATTTTTTCCAATCAGTTTTAATACTATATGGGTCTTTGCCTTGAAAATGACCTTATGGGACATAATAATTGCTATGTCTTATAAGATTATTTTCAATGCAAAGATCCTATATTATCTATCAGTTTGTCTTTTATTATTAGAGTTTATTAATACTTCTTTTTAGAAATAGGTTCTTTGTCTTATTTAAGCCTATAGTTTTTAACTTGGTACTGTATATTTTGTGCAATTCTTCAACATATAATTATATATTTAATAGTAGTTAGTAAGTAGATTACTTCATTTTTATTTTCTTCTTAGTTATGTATTATACCTGTATTTGAATTACAGAATCTATATTAATTAGATGTAGGTTTTTCAAATATCTAGACTATTATAAATACGAAATGCACAGGTAAATTTTTGGTTGTGTTCTAGACTTAGAGTCTATTATATAGTTTAAAATTGATAGAATGTAAAAATCTAGCTCTTGTATATAGTAATTTTTAGTAATTTTTGAGATGATATATAGTAGTAATTATTTCGATTCATTATTTTTTTAATATATAATATATAAATTTAGAAAAAATGTGTTTTTCACCAGCGGTGACAGTCACTAGAGCATGATCAACCAATCAGATCGTGTAATGTTATAATCAAAACAAAAACAAGGCGTCGAAATTTACTATCATTAGGATTGGGTTAGAGCCATAGTTAAAGTTTGGGTAGGGCATAGTATATAGTAAAATTTTGCAAGGAATTTTTTTTGTTCTAACGCAAAATATGGATTCATAGACGGAATTTCAAGATAACAGCAATTTTTTAAAAAAATCAAAGTTTTTACATTTTTCATGTTACACATGATCCTGTGATCTAATTGGTTGTTCACACTCCGGTGACTGTCACCGCCGGTGACAAATAGACTCACTCATAAATTTAATATAAAAATTTATAATAAAAATTAACCAATCATATGATTTTAAGGGGTGCACTGTTGTGCAGGGGCATGAAATTTTTAAACCCTTATTTTAAAACTATAATGCTATAATTAATATTAAGGCTGCTTGCAGTTGATTCTTTGGATAACATCACCCAACCCTCAGTTGAAGTCTCCTGTAAAAAATAAACAACCAATCAAAATGCTGGATGACTCTTGCTGATCACTTGATTTATATCAACCAATGAAATTGGCCCATATTTGTTCATTTTTATATGTTTGTTTATTTTATCTCCTTCTCCCTCCTGAGAGTCCTAAAAAGTGATGTTAATCAAAGAATCAACTTTAAATAGCCTAATATATGAATTTTAGTAGATCTCTATAATAGTAATACCTGATGAAATAACGAAACCTGACAAAATCATAAGTTTTATCAAGTTTTGTCATTGATGAAACTTATGGTTTTGTTGGGTTTCATAATTTTGTTAGGCATCACTACTCTATAATTTAATTATTTAATTAATAATTCATCTATTAACTGAAGAATAGGTGAATGAGATATTTGCCATATAAAACATTTTTCTTTACTAAGTTAATGATATGTGCTTACTAATTGAAAGTTGTAGAGCTCATTAAAACGCATCTAACAGTGATTAGATTATCCAAATTGGCCTAGTATATGGTGAGATATCATTGAAATATAATTGGCTAACTATATAAAATTTTGTGATGGAAATTATATATGAAAATTACTATCAATGAAATGTGGCCTGCTTCTATCTAAACCTTTTTTCTTACTAAGTTAACAATACATGCCTATTAAATAAAAGTTATAGAGCTCATCAAGACGCATCTATTAATGGTTAGATCATCCAAATTAGCTCAGTAAATAGCAAGATATCGTTAAAAAACAATTGGCTAACTATATTAGAATCTTTTTTTTTTTTTTTTTTTTTTTTTTTTTATGGCCATTGTTTTAAGTTTATTTTATTAAATAGAATA
>CAJVPZ010000773.1:0-17041 GCA_910592135.1 Racocetra fulgida | reverse complement strand
TTGTACTACAGAATTAGAAAAAGAATATTCTAATTGCAGATCTTTTACCATAAATCGAAATGATCTGCGTTACACAAGTTTGAAAAACTCCTGACTGCATTATATCTGATCTTGAAATTTGATTAGAAGAGCGACATATAAAGCGCATTGCATGATGTAATGTATTAAGTTAGAAAGAACTTCATTAATGCAGAACAATCTTTTTTATTAGCATATTGAAGTTTTAATACACCGAATCTAAAAATTTGGTTGGTTGCTGAAATTTTTTAGGGTAGCAACACTAGAGCTGCCAAAAACTCCCAGCGCATGGGCAGGCGCAAGACTTGTTTTTACTTAGAAAACAAGTTTGTTTTGACTGATCTTAAATTTTGATTGGTCAAAATTACTGAGGATGAACAAACTTTTGTTAGAATTAATGAGATAATTGTGACGCAATTAAATCTTTTAAATCTGTTTACCGTTATCATAAACAATTGTTCTACGTCAAATTCAGTGTTAGTTCAACAAGAACACGTACAAAGTCGATACTGCGTAAATAGATATGTGCAACTGTTACTACTTATTTTTTACTAATTTTTCGAAGATATTCTTAGGAGTAGTGATGTGGTTCCCGAACGAATGTCAGAGTGCAATTTTTATCGAAACCAGTGGTGGGATAAGGGAGAATTTAGCGAAAAAGCAAAGTGGGAAGAAGTAGTGTAAGTTTACTTGTTTGGTGTTGATATTTTTTGAGCCGGTTGTTAATATAAATTAAGACTGTCATATGTACTTGCCACGGGCTTTACCATAGAAGAATATGAACAACGTACAGAAAAGTTTTCCGTTCGTGGATGTTGGGAATGGCGAGAAGGAAAAGTCATAATCTATGAATTTCCTTCTGTACCACATGAAGTTTGCATCAATGCAATCGTCGAGGAAATAAATGATGGTTGCAGAGGTGCTCGTGGAACTAACGCGGCTTCGGTGCTAGTAAATATTAACATTATGGTATATATATTTTTTTTGTGACATCACATTAATTTGATTGCTTAAAGGAACACGCGACATAAACCGTGGAAAAGAAGCCGACGCATCATTTCGCCCGGATAAACCAGTTGTAACTTCACAAAATGGGAGTGATGAAAATGTACTTTTTTTACGTTTGTTCTGATAAATTCACCGACAGTCACTTCATCGAATCACCGAATGCTCATTTAGCCGACATCACATAGGGTTAGGGTTAAGCATTTGATAAGTTACAGGTATACATTTTTACTAAATTTCACCTGGGGTGATGTCGGCTAAATGAGTTGTCGGTGAAATAATACGGACCCACTTTTTATTGGCTTTGAACTCTTTAAAGCTAGTAATTCAAATATACAAATATACTTTTTTTTTTATTTTAGGGGTTCCCTTGGGTAAACTTAGTTGTTGAGGTGGCTTATTCCGAAACATTAGATCATGTCGAAGAAGCATTGTGCTACTGGTTAAGTCCTGGTCGCGCCCATGATTGTATTATTGTAAAAATAGATCCGGTTCCCCAAGGCGAAATGCCTGTCCGTATGAGAGTAAGTTATATTTATGCAGTGTATCATTCGTATTATTTGTATTATTTGTATAATATTCTGAATATTTTAATTCATTACAGGCTTGGCACTACTGTGTATCAGATAGAACTAGAAGTAATATTCCGGCTAGAACTATGATAATGTGTTAAATTATAGTAATTTGCTTTTTTAGTATTATATTAAAAATCTCTAATACACAGTATATATTATTAGTTTGAATTTGGAACACAGGATGGAAGTGGTGCACCATTGAATATTTTGCAAGGTCAATGTATTATGAATATTTCACTAGATTGCCTCTATTTTGAAGCGGAGCCTACTATTCAAACCCCCAAGATCTTTTATTTTTTTTTGTTCAACATGCATTTAAAGTTGCATTTAAAGTTGTTTAGAAATTTTATACAATATTGTAGACTCAGCTTTGATATGCTAGTTAGCTTTGGGTTTATCTTTTAACATGAATTAACTGACACTGACAGAGAGAACACTACGTAACAAATTCATAATCCTATCACTAATTTTACCGAAATACAGTTAAAAAATCAAAAAAACTAGATAAAAACTAGATGAGCAAGTTAAAGTTTGATGAAAAAAATTACACTACGTGCGCATACTAATTTAAATACGCATTATATATATTGATATATACTTATTAAGGAAGACTTGTTACTACAGTCAACTCTCTCTAAGTGCAAGTCGCCGGGACTAAGAAAAATTTAATATAAAAAAAATTTAAATCTTGCATTTAGAGAATACCAAATTTATAATTCTCTATATACTTGGGACCAAAAAAGGTCTTGCATTTAGAGAAAATTTTATTAAGAGTTGCACTTAGAGAGAGTTAACTGTATATATATCTTTATCAACGTAATCTAAAACATTATAGTGGTCACTTCGTTATCATTATCAACTTGTTTAACAGATTTGTAAAAGTTGCAAATTTAGAAATTTAGCATTAGATAGATTTTTTGAAATCTTGGGATTTGGGATGAAAGTTGAAATTTAGAGATTTTAAAATTTTTAAATATAGGTGGATAATCCCATTTGTCCGGTCAAATCCCAAGAGTTTGCCAAAAAAGTTCGAGCACGTGATGGAAAATGACTCTACGTATCACTATCCGTAAGCGGTAGAATCTCCGAAATTTTATAGTATCACTATCACTTTTTACGCCACGTGGTCGAATTTTTTGTGGTTTCTTTGGCTTATGGTAATAGTGTTATGACGATCATAAGTTACCTTTTTGTCTGTTTTTTTAAAACATATAGGTAACCAGATCATGACATCCCATTCTGCTGGAACACACCCTGGTAAATTTATCTTTATATTTCGGATTTCTGCCTTTACATTATATTACATCATACTGAGCGTCTTTTGCACTAGGATTTGATAATGCACCTGTGACAAAGGGCCTTCTTTTATGCGTTGGTGGTTGCTCGTTAGTTGCATATCTTCTTGAATGCAGATCTTTAACTCATTTAGAACTCATTCCTGGTTTGACGACAAAGCATGAGGTGTGATTTAAATGATTATACGGAACAATTGTTTTTAAAGTATCTTACGATTAACTCGTCTACACCTCTTATATTTGTAGTTTTGGCGATTAATAACATCACAATGTATTACTACGACCTCGGGTGATTTTTTTTTTGGAAGTTTAGTAATGTACCAATTAAGGGTGATCGAACGCCAATTTGGATCAGCAAAATATGCGGTGAGTCAATTTATCTTTAACACGATCGATTTTAATTCAAGTTCTCATAAACGAGTTTTTATTTTTTATTTTCGCTAGGCATTCTTTTTGGTGACATCTGCTTTGTCGACGATCTTCGAAATTGGTGCACTTGCTGTTGGCAGAAGATATGGATTGGCATTTATTCCGGCAGGGCCTTATGGTTTCATATTTGCAGCACTTTATCAATTTTATAAAATAATTCCACCTAGCAGTCATTACACTTTTCTTGGCATTAATATTAGTAACAAGGCATCAGTATATTTTCTGACCGCTTTACCGGTAAGAGACACATCTTATTATATCTGATGATGTCTTAAATGGATTTATGCTACGCATAATGACACTATATCCTTTCATTACTGGACACAATATGTATAGTTTTTAGCATTTCAGTCACCTTCATCACTCGTTGCGGCAGTGTGTGGGATTTTGGCAGGAGCAATATATCGAAGCAATTTACTAAATATAAAAGAATGGCGTTTTCCTCAGTTTATTAATCGAATTGCATCAAGATTTATTTTACCCATATTATCGACAACGCCACGTCGTCGTTCGCCAGCAATAGTACTGGATCAAAGGGCGCAGCCAGTACAAGATAGAGGGAGAAATTCATCTACAATGTCATCCGTAATTCGGGTACGTCTAAATCAATATACCTTCAGTCACATAACTAATAGTCCGATGCTAATAGCTGATTCATATCTTTTAGCAACCAAATATAAATGAAGAACATGTAGATAATTTGCGATCAATGTTTCCACAACGATCACAAGAAACTATAGCACGTGCACTTCTTTTGTCCGATAATGATATCAATAGAGCAGCTCAATTTCTACTTGATCATCCATAACCGATTTGGATTTAGAGTAAATGAAAAGTTCAAAATATACAAGTAATGTTTAAAAAAAATACACAACTAATTCGTTATACAAATCAACACTATTACTAGAGGCATAATGTTGTTTGCAAAGATTTCTGATCAAACTTATAAAAAAATTATATATTTGAAAGCATTTCATAGGTAAGATCATAAAGCTAATAGACTAAATATTACTATTATTATTATTATATTATTATTATTATTTGTTAATTTTTAGAGTATCTGATTGAAAGGTTTGACTTGATATAGTATTTGTTTTCTCAGGAAAAAAAAGACAATTTATCAAAATAACTGAAAACAGTTAATTTATTTGCACAGAATAAATTTAGCTTATAAAATAATGTGAACATTAAATTTAGTTTAGATTTTTTGAAATTGTTAATATATAATGAAAGTTTTTTCTAGTTTATGCACTAATGTTATAGTATTATCAATTTATAATTACTTGGTTGTAAATTTCATTTTCGAGAAGACTACTGCAAGTTTGTCTTGCATGTTTGTCTTGCACTGTAACTATGATCCAAATGTCGATCGTAGAAGGTGACGTAACAATCCGATGAATGGAGTCATAGCAACCAATAAATGGATTAAATCGGGCATAGTTATGCTAGATGACAAATATTTCATCTAAGCGAAGATCTAGGGGTGTTCCCCACATTTAATATTCTTCCAGCTAGATTAACTCGGGCCAACTGCATGTTTTGCTTACACATGCCCAAAAAAGGGTGTGACATCCATGAGGATAAAACGTGAGGAGTATTTTACTTGTGGCAAATAATAATAAAACATATATGATCTCAGGATATCAGGAATCATATCACATGACAATACTCGCCTTTATCTGTTATGCAATGTCATAAATGCACAATGGTTTTTACAAACCTATTATTGTCTTAATATTAATAGTTTTCGTGGCGCAGAAATCTGACGATTACTCGATGCAGACTGTTCGTTACGCATCGAAAAAAGTTTTTTTTTCATATTAATTAAACAAAGAACAATGACGCCTAAATTGTAGATAAATTAGAAATAAAGAATAATCATTTTTCCGAAGATTGTTGGTTATTTAATTATCTGACATAATTTTGGGGTTAAGATTTTGGTAATTTTGGTAGCGATGGGGTTCATCGCTTCTTTTTTGCTTTCAGACTATCTAACTATTTGATTAAACAAATAAAAATGGATGGGGTTAAAGAATTGTAGCATCCGTGCATACAAGTTTTTGACAGCGAATTGTCCGATGCCACGATTCATTTTTCAAATCTTAACAATAGAACCATTATCAGATTTAACATATGTCAAGCATCGCATTGTCTTTGTATAGTGAATTCCACCGGGTCGTCGGTCCACAAGCAAGCTTCGTCGCACTTTCTAAATATGATCCTTTGCATGTGTCACTGCCTGTGACACTTTCGTGTTAATGTTTATATGCAATTTTAGTGTCACCTTTTGGTGATACAGACGGTTGTTCAGAAATTATTCGTCAAATCAAGATTGAGGTATGTAGTAACCAGTGATCATTATCTATTTATAATACTCGCCGAGAATATTGAATAAATCTTAGCCAAAGCCTTTTTTTCCTTCTTACGCAGGCTCACATACTATATATTGTAAAGAAGAAACTTGCTAATTTTTGCCATCTCGCTTCACACACGTGTCATGGCTACTACGGTTTTGTCAGATCGTCAGAGGGACGAGCTGTAAGTATTCCCTATTTCCTTGTCCAAAAAAAAAGTAAATGTGTGGTGATTTCCACATCTCTACGTTTATATAAGTTGTTAATTGACCTTAAAGTGTTCAAAGACCGTTCTAAAGTCTTTTATCGTGGTCTCTTTATTGCAAGTACTCATAAAATAACCAATATTCTACATGCTTCTGGTTTCTTTTGTCAATCTTGTTCGGATTTTTTGTCACGTTCACTTTCGATAACTTTTCTTAATAATGAATGATTTGTACACAGTCACAGAGCCATCCTCGATTACCTTTATGCCAACGGTTATACAGAATCGTTCAATAACCTCAAATCGGAAGCAAATCAAAGTGATTTCAATCCGGATCCTAAACAAAAATATGCCGGATTGCTAGAGAAAAAATGGACCTCGGTCATTCGATTACAGAAAAAAGTATTTATCTGAATTTTATTTGTTAAAAAAAAAAATTTTTATTTTACGCTGAAATTGATTTATTTCTTTGATGTAATTTATTTGTTATCTTTGGTTTTAAATTTTTGTTATAGTAACTATTTCTTTTTCAAATTAGATAATGGACTTGGAAGGCAAGATTACACAAATGCAAGATGAACTTAATAACGCTCCTCTTCGAAAGGTTAATAAATCAGATGATTGGGTGCCACGAGCTCCTGAAAAATATTCGTTAACAGGACATAGAAATCCAGTTACACGCGTTACATTTCATCCAGTATTTTCCGTATTAGCATCTGCATCTGAAGATACTACTATAAAAATTTGGGATTATGAGACTGGTGAATTTGAACGTACTCTCAAAGGTCATACTAAATCAGTTCAAGATATAGCTTTTGATCCGAAAGGCAACTTTTTAGGTATATACTTTATTTTACAATTTTATTCATGATTTCTTATCTTAATTCGTATTTCTACTAAAATTTGAAAGTTGCCTTGTTTAGTTTCCTGCTCTGCAGATTTGACAATAAAAGTTTGGGATTTGCAGAACGATTATAAATGTGTTAAGACTTTATATGGACATGATCATAGTGTTTCTTCTGTTGCATTCTTACCATCTGGTGATATTATTGTATCTGCTTCTCGTGATAAGACCATTAAATTGTGGGAAATGTCATCAGGGTAAGTATTTATTAATTTCTTATTTGATCAAAGTTCTTAAGGTATCAATTTATAAAATATATCTTTAAACAGGTATTGTACTAAGACTTATAGTGGTCATTTGGAATGGGTACGAATGGTCTCACCAAGTGAAGATGGAAAATGGATTACTACTAGTTCAAATGATCAGGTTTGTTGTTATATATGTATTTATCTATGTAATGTTACAAAACTGACGCTTGTATATAAAGACTTCACGTCTTTGGGATGTAACAACTGGAGAGTGCAAAATGGAATTTAGAGGTCATGATCATGTTGTAGAATGTTCAATTTTTGCTCCTGCTGCTGCAATTCCCCATATACGAGAAATGATAGGGCTAGTTGTCGATGTATGTATATTTTATCGAATTGACCTTATTTAAATATATTACTTTATTAAAGTCATTTATTTTATCCTAGCCGAAAGCTAATTCCAAAGATCAAATACTTCCCGGTCATTATATTGTGACAGGATCGAGGGATAAAACGATCAAAGTGTGGGATTCGACAGGCCAATGTGTGAAGACATTGGTACGTTATTTTATACACTATGTTTATACTATACTTGTTCATTTGATGTTGATTCTAAAATTCGTTTCATGTTCTTAGGTCGGTCATGATAATTGGGTGCGTGGTTTAGTTTTTCATCCCAGCGGCAAATATCTTCTCAGCGCATCTGATGACAAGACCTTGAAGATATGGGATATGAGAACTGGTCGATGCACGAAGACTTTGGAAGCTCATGCTCATTTTGTTACGTGTATTGCATTTAATAAAGCAACTCCTGTTGTGGCTACAGGGTCTGTGGATCAGACGGTGAAAATTTGGGCACCATTCAGGTGAAGTTAGAACGAAAATATAAGAATATAACTTTATGTTATATAAAGAGCTTTCGGTATACAAATATTCTGTCAATATATTCAAAATATAGATTTTATCTTATTATAAAGGAGTTCATCGTTATGGTACATGTTCACATCACTTTCCCGTTTTTGTTTTGGTTTTTTTCAATTTTTTTTCCGGTAAATCTTTTTTTATTATCAACCTTCAGAAAAAAAAAAAAAAAAGTTTTTTATATTTCATTCAATTTTCAAAAATATATAATTGCCAAGTATTTAATAAACGGGTACATAGTGGGGTGATTCTCGTAATACATATGAAGCCTAAGGACTATGAAGAGTATGTAATAGCTTACGTTGTATAAAAACGTGATGTATTAAACTGAATATAAATTTACATATTAAAGATCAAGTATTGGTAAGAATATAGTCATATGTTCTCTTTAAGATTTGAACACAGCATACATTATCGTTATGATTATCAATTGATTTTTTTTTCTCAGCCTAAAAAATATTGGTGGATTTTTGTTACTCGGAATAATTTACAGTATATCGACATTGTATACCGATACAGCAGTTTTTTTTTATTTACAAAAAATACCGGTAAATACCGTTTATTTGTGACAGCGGTACAATAATTGGAGTATATTAATATTGTACGCTTTAAGCAATATTGTTTAACTTACGTACGTACGTACAGTACGTACGTATTAACAGTTAATTTGCCCCGTGTTGATTTGCATAAATTTTTGTTATTGTTTTGTGTAACTGTGTTATACTTTGTGGCACTCGGATAATGTGTACCAGGTTGGTGACGTAGATCTCCAGAATTACAAATCAGATTTCAAGATTTGGTGTAACGTAACACGATCAGGAAGATTCAAACTAAACGCTCGTTCTGCCAAAAATCGCCAATAACTCAAACATCAGCATAAGAAACCACCTTTAGTGCTCTAGTAAAAAGATTTCGTTGGGCAATTTTGCTATATAAACTATTTCTCTCTAATTCCTAACCCGCACTCTAACCCTAACCTTAACGAGTTTTAGGAATTTTGTCTGCGCCACCAACCTGGTACATATTATCCAAGTGCTACTTTGTGAGGCAACTGTACGTACGTACGTACATACATGTGGTGGCTGGAAGTGGTTATAATGAATGTAGCAGTTCTTATTGTGTCCTTTTCGATGTACATACTTCATAGCATAACTGATCTCCAAAATCAACATGTTATTTCAATACTGTAAATTCTTAGTTTCAATAGTGATGAGTCTGTAATTTTAATGGTAGTGGTTCATGATGTAACATTTGACATTAGACAAGTTTATGATTTTATAGTTCATAATTTTAACGGTGTGTTGGTTCACGATTTTGTAGTGGGTAATAATTTTAGTTGTAGATAAGTAAGTTTATGACTTTAACAGTGAATTTGTGATCTCAATGGTAGATAGATTCAAAATTTTTAATAATAAATTGGTTCATGACTTCAGTATGAAATAGCTTGTAATTTCAATAATGAGTAGGTTTATGAATTAAGTTTACAATTTAGTAATAAATAAAATTCATAATTTAGCATAGGTGAATTATAATAAATAGGTTTATAACTTAATAATAAATAGTAAAGATTCAGGATTACAAAAGTAAATAATTTGATTAGTAAATACACTTTGTGTTTATCAAATAAATTTTATTAGTAAATACTTGAATCAGTTATCTTAAATACTGTATATAGAGTAATAAGTACTTAGATACATATTTTCTAAATTAATAAAAAATTAAATAGATTATTTAAATACTTATATTAATCTAATATAAATAATGTGTAAAATATTCATGAACTTGAATTATCTTTTAAAGATTTAAATTAATAAATTATCTTTATACTCACCTAATTCAATATAAGTAAATAAGATTGATAATAAATATTCATGAATCTAAATGCTTATTTAGATTAATAAACACTTTTTGCATCAATCTACCATAAAGTGTATATACAAAACCCAGGTTTCTTATATTTTACCAAAAAAATTAATTAGCAAAAAAAAGAAAATAATAAAAAATGAAATATTTGGGAAAACCTTGTATATACACTTTTTACAGTAGTTTAATATAAATAAAGTATATATTGTATCTCAGATGCAATTTGTTCCAGATGTCAATTGGCCTTCATCATAACAAATCTAATATTAAATGTTACTAATCTTTACTGATTTTTAATAATAAACAAATGTCTTATGTTCTATACTTCTATTAAATAATATTAATTTTCTACCCAAATTATATGTTCCATTAGCATTATCTATCTTTGTTAATTTTTAATAATAGATTAATGGTTTATGTTTATCTTTTTCAACTCCAATTTTTATATCATAACAATTATTTCTTATTATATTTTCCATTAATGTCCCTCTCTTAGTAGATTTTTAAATAACTTACATTTATTATAATTTTATTAAAATAATGATTTTTTCTCTAGACTATATGTTTTATCAATTTTTTTTATCTCTGCTAATTTTAGATAATATATGAAAGGGTGTGGCAACTTAGTAAAGTAGTTAAGTTGTCACCCCCAAACGGCATGTCTAGGGTTTGAATCCTGTTAAAAGCGAATCTTTAAATTTCTATCTATATACAGCTATGATCTTCTCTGTTGGAGCTATATTATGCACAGTGTTCATTAAAGTTGAGGCTTAGTTCTGTAACCCGGTATTCACCAATTTAACTAAATTGAAAAAACCCATAGGGTGTTCATATAACACACAAGTTACATGAAGGCATGCAAGCTGGCAAAGAGTGGTGCAAACCCAAGATAAGTCTTTATAACCGGATAATTCCTGGGAACTTCGGCAAGATCGATGCCCACTTGGCAAGACCCGAGTAGAGAGGTAGTGCAGTCTTAAGTGTCTGAGTGAACTCCATAAGGGCAGGGTAGTTCAAGAAGTGGTGTAATTTACCTGTAAAGGTATAAAATTTATTTAATGAAGAATCCTCTTGTGGTTAATTAATAGTTGCCAGGTTCGCCATTCCAGCTGTTGTATAGCCTAAAGAAAAACTAGATCATCTGTTGAGTAACAGGCAACAATAGAAGGCACTAATTGGGTATCCCTTCTTTTACTATAACTAGTTGTATTTTAAATTAGTTCCTTAATAGAAAATAAGGAGTGATTTGCCACATGAAAATAGTTATATGAGATAAATAAATAGTTAGAATAGTATCACCTTGATACAAAAAATTGTAACTAATATCATATATACAGCAAAATCAAAAATAAAAAAAATAAAAAAAAAAATAATATATGAATGTTTTGTATTTATTTTTTTCAACTCCAACTTTTATTAAAACAACAATTTTTTATTTAGACTTATATACCCCATTAGCATTTTTCATCTTTACGAATTTTGAAAATAAATGAATATCTTATATTCATCCTTTTAACGCCAATCTCTTTATTATAATAATATCCAATATTAAATATCTCACTAGTATTACTCATCTCTGTCGATTTTATATAATAGATAATTGCTTTATATTTATCTCTTTCAACTCCAATTCCATTAAATCAATAATTTTCTTACCTGTATTTCTATGTTCTATCAGCATTTTTTGTCTCTGAAAATTAATAAGATGCATTACATTCATTAGTTTCAACTCAATTTCTTCATCATAGCAATGTCCAACAGTCAATATTTCACTAAATTTATTTATCTCTGCTGATTTTAAATAATAAATGATTGCTTTATACTATCCTTTTTAATTCCAATTCTGTTAAACAACAATTTCTTATCTAGGCTTCACAGGTCCGAATTTGATATATCCTACACCTATCCTATACCTATCCTGTGCAATGACATGTAGGATATCTCACACATGTCTGCAAACCAACTACACATATCTTACACATATCCTACACCTATCCTACGTATTTGAATATTTGTGTAGAATTAGTATACTATACATGTACTATATGTGTAAGATATCCTATATCATCCTCACTCATCTGCTACCCGATTTATATAGCTTAAGTGTAGGATATATCAAATTTCAACCTGTGCTTATATATTCTATTAACATTCTACATCTCTGAAAATAAATTAATGTTATACGTTCATCTTTTTCAATTTAATTCCTTCATTATAATAATATCCAACATCAAATATCCTATTAACATCACTTATCTTTGCTAATTGGTGATAATAAATTAATAGTTTATGTTCATTTTTTTCAACTCCAATTTTTATATTATAACAACTATCTCTTATTCAGATCATATGTTTTATTAGTGTCCCCATCTTAGTAGATTTTTAAATAACTTATATTCATCCTAATTCTATTAAAATAATGATTTTTTCTCTGGACTATATATTTCATCAATGTTTTTCATCTCTGCTAATTTTAAATAATATATGAATGTTTTGTATTCATTCTTTCAACTCCAACTTCTATTAAAACAACAATTTTTTATCTAAACTTATATACCTCATCAGCATTTCTCATTTTTGTGAATTTTTGAAAATAAATGAATGTCTTATATTCATCCTTTTCAACTTCAATCTCTTTGTTATAATAATATCTAATATTAAACATCTCACTAGCATCACTCATCTCTATTAATTTTAGTTAATAGATAATTGCTTTATATTTATCTCAATTCCATTAAATAAATGATTTTCTTACCTGTACTTCTATGTCCTATCAGCATTCCTCATCTCTAAAAATTAATTAGATGCACTATATTCATCATTTTCAACTTAATTTTTTCACAATAGCAATGTTCAATATTCAATGTTCTATTAGCTTTACTCATCTCTGCTGATTTTAGATAATAAATAATTGCTTTATGCTATTCTTTTTAATTTCAATTCTATTAAACAAAAATTTTTTACCTAGGCTTATATATTCTATTAACATTCTACATCTTTAAAAATGAATCAATGTCATATATTCATCTTTTTCAATCCCAATTCCTTCATCATAATAATATCCAACATCAAATGTTCTATTAACATCACTTATCTCTGCTGATTGGTAATAATAAATTAATAGTTTTGTTCATCCTTTTTAACTCTAATTTCTATATCATAACAATTATCTCTTACCTGAATCATATATTCTATTAACGTCTTCATCTTAATAAATTTTTAAATAATTTATATTTATCCTAATTCTATTAAAATAACAATTTTTTTCTAGACTATATGTTTCATCAATATTTTTCATCTCTACTAATTTTAGATAATATATGAATGTTTTGTATTTATTTTTCAACTCCAACTTCTATTAAAACAACAATTTCTTACTTGGACTTATATACTCTATTAGTATTTTTTATTCTTGCAAATTTTTAAAAATGAATGAATGTCTTATATTCATCCTTTTCAACTTTAATCCTTTCATTATAATAATATCTAACATTAAACATCCTACTAGCATTACTCATCTCTGTTAATTTTAGATAATAGATAATTGCTTTATATTCATTTCTTTCAACCCCAATTCCATTAAATTAATGATTTTCTTACCTGTATTTCTTTGTTCTATTAACATTTCTCATCTTTAAAAATTAATTAGATGCACTATATTTATTAATTTCAACTCAATTTCCTTATCATAATAATGTTCAATATTCAATGTTTTACTAGCTTTATTTATTTCTGCTGATTTTAAATAATAAATTATTGCTTTATGCTATCCTTTTTAATTTCAATTTCATTAAACAACAATTTCTTATCTAGGCTTATATATTCTATTAATGTTCTATATCTCTGAAAAACAACAATGATCTTGATACCAGAATCATCTAAGAGTGTGCATAAGTAACAAAATTTATTTTCTAAATTATTAAGAATATTTTCATTAATTCGAGCATACTGCTTATAAATATTTTTAATACTATGAACTAGTTTTGTATTAATGAAGAATAAAGAAAACAACAGTATATATCAATAGTATGAGCATCTGCCAGATTTTATAATAAAAAAAAATCCAAATATCTAGATTTTACAGCATTTATATTCATTATAATCACATTCAATCATTACATATTTTCAAATTTGTGCTTGTAAATTTAGAATTCACCTAGATTAATTCTGAATAAACATAGAATTCTTAACTTATAACAAAATCAAATAATTATTCAATAAAATTTGATGTTTTTTTTATTTAAATTCTATAAATTCTTAGAATTCAAATAAAAAAAAGTATATTGAATTTTATTAGATGGTTGCTGAAATATCTTTAATCAAAGTTAGATGTTTTGCTGCAGTTTATATTTTAGTAGATATTTAAAATTTTTAAATTTTTGATTGAAGATATCTTGACAAATGCTTTATGAAATTCAATATACTTTTTTTTATTAAATTCTATAGAACTATGGAATTCAAATAAAAAAAATATATTGAATTTCATTAGATAATTGCTAAGATATCTTCAATCAAAGCTAGAAGATATTATGCTGCAGCTTATATTTTGCTAAACATTTAAAATTTTTCTAAAACTTTGATCGAAGATATCTTGACAAACACTCTATAAAATTCAATATACTTTTTTTTATTTAAGTTATATGGGTCAATAAAAAAAAGATACATCAAATTTTATTAGATGGTTGTTGAGATATCTTTGATCAAAGTTAGAAGACATTTTGACACAACTTATATTTTAAAACATTTAAAATTTTTAAAAATTTTGATCAAAGATATCTTAATAATTATTCTATAAAATTCAATATACTTTTTTTATTCGAATTCTATAGATCTATACAATTTAAATAAAAAAGTATATTAAATTTTATTAGGTAAGCATAGAGGTTGGACCCGTTGAGAAAATCCCTACCTGAGTATTATTAAATTACCTGGGTTATCTGAGTAATTTATTATGATCATATGGGGTCTTTGTCTTGAAAATGACCTTACGGTACATGATACCGTAAGGTCATTTTTAAGGCAAAGACCCCATATATTAACAATTTCTACCCGGGTCTAACCCCCAGGTAAGCATCAAGATATTTTCAATTAAAAAAAACATTTTGCTGCAGCTTATATTTTGCTAAATGTTTAAAATTTTTCTAAAACTTTGTCTAAAGATATCTCAGCACCTACCTTATAAAATTCAATATACTTTTTTTTATTTAAGTTTTATAAATCTATAGAATTTAAATACAAAAAAGTTTATCAAATTTTATTAGGTAATTATTAAAATATTTTTGATCCAAGTTAGATGTTATGTTATTACAACTTATATTTTAAATTTTTTTAAACCTTGATCAAAAATATCTTGATAACTATCCTATTAAATTTAATATATTTTTTTTATTTTAATTTTATAAATCTATAAAATGCAAATAAAAAAAAATATATTAAATTTTATTAGAATATTTTTAATCAAAATTAAAAAAATATTTGTTATAGTTTATATTTTAATAGTTTAAAATTAGTTAAAACTTTGATTAAAGATATCTTAATAACTACTTAATGAAATTTGATATACTTTTTTTTATTTAAATTTTACAGATTTATAAAATGTAAATAAAAAAAATATATTAAATTTTATTAAGTAATTATCAAGATATTTTTAATCAAAATTAAAAGATATTTTGTTATAGCTTTGTAGACAAATTTGTCTGCATTACAATTTAAGAGATATATTTTTTAACTCTATTACATTTATTTTTATTTCTATATTATTTGATTACAAAATTATAGAATATTTTTAAAAATATCAGACTATTTTTAAATAAATCAAAGATTTTACATAATTTATATTTATATATCTTATCTATACATACTGACAAAATTATTTTAGATTTCAGGGTACGAAATTAAAATTTGAAGACAAAATTGTTTTTGACCTATTTTACTTAAAAGACGAAATCTTTTGACACTTTTTTTGAAGAGACGAAATTATAAAGAACATAACTACCTAAATTAGATTTGTTTTTATATATAAGAAATTCTAAATTGCTCTAATGGAGATGAAATAGTGGTTTTTTGAAAACCTATTTCGGTAGCATGTATAATCTTATTCTTCTCATATAGAATATCTATTTCTTCTATATCATCACTAGGTGAACCATATATATTTAAACTTTATATGATATATTTTTAAAAAACTATATATATCTATTTTACTAGAATTTTTGAATACTATTTTTTCAATTAACCTCATTACATTTTCCTGATTATTTAATACAAGAGTCTTAATATGTTTCTCTTCTATTCAATAAATATTTCAGATTTCATTCAGATTTTTTAAAACTTCAAAACTTTAATCCTATTATATATATGCAGATTTGCTGAATCATTTCACAAATAATCTGTAAAATATAAATAGTTTTTACTTTTTCTTTAGCTCAATAACTGCATAAACACCGACTATAGAAATTTTTTCCCAAATAACACTTTCTTCAATTAATATAAGATCAATCTCACCTCAAATATTGAATAATAATAGCAGATTATCAGTTATATTAAAAAAGTCTTTTAAGCTAAAGACATCAAAAACTACAATATTTCTAAAAAGATGTGAATTAAGATGTTAAGATATCCTAGAATTTTATTTTACTGTTCTAAGAAATTTTCAGCATAATTTGACTATTGGTAAGCAACTATATTTTTTGACAAATATTTTTCAATAAAAGTTAAAAGAATTATATCCAATCCAGTATGCATAAGAAGTTTATTAAATTTTTTCTGATTAATTAATAAAAATGAAACAGTCCAGTATTTTTTTCTGTCAACTTTTTCAATATTGCATCAATCTTTATTACAATTTCATTAATAATCAAATATAATGTTCTGGTGGCTTAAACAAATAAAATAAAAGAAGTGATATTAACAATTTAAATTTTAAATCAGTATTAAAATAATATTTATTATTAACTGAAATTATCGCAAAAAAAGCAATAAAGGTTTGGAATATCTGAATGCAGTTGTGATTAGAGTTGCTAGTGAAACTAAATTATACTGGTGAAACTGGTGATTATCTAAAATCTAATTGGCTATTAAATACAATAGCCAATCAGATTTTAGATAGTCACCAGTTCATTAGCACAATTTAGTTTCATCAGCAACTCTAGTTATAATACTACTTCTGCAAGTGCTTCTCTTTTACTGACCAATATAGTAGAAGAATTTGAAATAAAAAATTTAATCAATTTTTTATGCAAGAAATTAAATTGAAGAAAAATATTAACAATTCTTTATAACTAG
>CAJVPZ010000772.1:0-17056 GCA_910592135.1 Racocetra fulgida | reverse complement strand
AAAGAGAGATGAGTAGAGTAAACTATAAAAGAATAAACTATATGAAGGAAGCGAAACTGACAAACATACCTGGAAATTCTGATAGAGAAAGAATTGCAAGCAACAAAGGCAAGACATTCAAAAGTTATTAAAGACCTATGGGTATATATGATGTTAGTAAAGTGTATAGGGTTAAACATTGTTATGAAAGAGAGAACGGAGTCAAAAGGAGTGAAAAAGGGCACTTATCTGTTATCGGAAATTTACTGAGGCAGATGATGTTAAAAGGGAAGAAAACAAAGCATTTAACTATGATCAAAAATCAGCAGAATTGAATAACGTTGATATAAATAATACTAATGGAACATGTATTGGACATTGGTATCATTATGAAAATAGTATTGAAAAAGATGACAACAAGGTACTTGCCCAGTGCTTTAATTATGATAAAAATGGTGATTCAAATGGACATAGTAATTCTGAAGGGGATTTGAAGTCAGCTGAAGGCTGCAGTTTGAAGAGACGAAACAACCTTAGAACATGTTATAATGTAAATGTTGATGGCTCTAAATGTCGAAAAGATTCGTTTGTGTAGTAATTGGAACCTGCTGAAAATGGAAAAGTTGGAAATTGTTATCAAAATGATGAAACATATGAAATAAATGATGAAAACCCAGAATACTCACCTAATCTGGAGGATGAAAGAGCTCAAGAAAGTAGGTTTGTTGATGAACTTAATAATGAAGCTAGTGAAGATGAAACGATGGTATTAATGGAAGCTCTATTGAGTGTGATAATGAAAATGGATATGTTAATGAAAGGCCTTGTAGAAATGTTGAGAAAATGAGAAAAATTTTAATGGTGCCAAAGAGTTTGCAGCTGATAATGATGAGGGTAAAGCTGCAGATGGTAGAATGTATGAAGAGTGTTTGAAAAACATTGAATATGACAATTTGAATGAATAACGAAATCTTGGATTCTGTTATGAAAATGAAATTAAGGATAAAACTAATAAATGTCAAGCATTTAGGTAGAATTTGAAACCCCATAAAGCGACTCAGGATCAATTAAACATGAAGCGAACATTGGATAATGTGATGCTAATAAACAATCGTAATAAGAATTTGGCAAGAGTATGTGAAACAAACCATCGAATGATTGAAACGTTTGGTGTTACTGTGGTTATGGGCCAAAAGATAAATTTAAAACAGGTTGTGTTGTGTGGTTCAGGTGAGAAGATCCCAAATTAGGAAATAATTCTGATATAGGTTATACAAATATTAAAGAATTTTTTTTATACATCTTACAATACTTTTTTAGAGGGCTTCGGGTAACAAATCTCATCTAAGATACGTGACCAAGCATACTAAGCAAAATTAAAGCTTTCGCACTATATTTTAATAATATCAACTGAATCCCACTAAATCCGCCAGCCTTTATACTGCAATTTACTAACAAAGTTATGTCTGAAATTAAGAAGTGTATGGAATGTGGAACCACTGAATCGTCTAAATTTCGTTCGTTAACGGGATATAAATGGAAAGAAGTCGAAGCTTACGATTTGGTAAAGGTAAATTGGATAAAAGATGAGAAATTATGTCATCTTTGTTATATAAATTTTGTAGAAAATCTATTGCGAAGATTGAAAAGAGAAGCCAAACAACAAAAAGTTGTGGTTGAAGTAGATGTAGTTGAAACTGGTGTAGATTTAACTGAAACTGGCGTAAATGTTGAAGATGTAGTTGAAGAAGGCGATGGAATTGAAGTAGATGTTGAAGACATAGTTAAAGACGATGGAATTGAAGTAAATATAGAAGATATAATTAGAAAAGAAATTGAAAATATAATTAAAGAAAGTGTAGAAATGGGAGAAACTACAATGAGGGAAAATATAGAGGCCATAGACGAAGAAGAGGTAGGTATGATTAACCTCATTGGAGTCATTAAGTCTATGGCCCAAATTTTTTATAAGAAAGAACGTATGCGGAAAGAAGGTCCTATATATTCGTTTGATGAAATGCGGGAATTACTTCCACAAATCGACCCAACCTTGAAGAATTTCTTCGATCAACTTTATTCGTTAGCTCGGCCGTTTGAGCGTTGTGAAAAAACAATGCGGCGCATAAAGAAATTAATAGTTTTTTTATATTATCTTCTTGCATCATTATATAATTCCAAAATTAACTCTTTTAAGTTTGATTTAGCATACTATTTAGATTCGGTGGGTTTAAGTAACGAAGGTTTGAACACGTTAGCTAATATCAGCATAACCACAACTGCAAGGGCAGTAGACTATAAGAAGAAGCAAGTTTCAGAAGCACATGGGGAATATGTCAAGACGATTCTTGAAAAATTTTCAAAAGATGCTTTCGTATTGAATATTGATGATTATCACAATATTCATGTTCAACATCAACCTGATACCACTAGTACATCTTGGGCAGCACATATGGTGACAATTTTGACAAATCCGTGTTCTAGATTGGCCATACCACTTAACGGGATGCTTAATCCAAAGGTTGTTGATGATGAGCTGATTATAAAGCATCTCAGAGAATGATTTATTCAAAATCTTGGAACTTCTTATCATGATTGTGGACTAAATAATATAGATAAGTGTTCCAATGATAAATCTGTGGAAAAATTAACCGTACATTCTTATGATGACAGGTTGATAGAAAAAAGGAGCGACAGACACATAAAAAATGCGATCCTTTTTGATTTTGTTGAAAGCAATTTGAAGGGCGTTGAAGATTATATGAAAGCTCTTCAAATTGTGTACGATCAGGAGCTAATGCAGGAATATTTGTTTGATCATGCAATTCCAATTGTTGCAGATTGGCCTGGGCAGTTCTATATCCGCAAAGCTATTGCACATCGGCTCCTTCTCAATAATGAAGTTATTCCACCATTCGTTACAGCATTTTTGCCCATAATGGGACCTCTTCATGTTTCTTTAAATGGCCGTGAACTTGTCTTTGTACAAAATTCGTTTTTATTTAACGATATCTACAAAGGCATATTTAAAAAAAATAGGGATCTTGGTAATAAGCCACAGCTATGGCAGATCGATTTAATTCTTCATATAACGCGCATAGCATGGCTTGATATTGTTGATATCGTAACTTCAAAGTTTGGCTGTGCTTGCAAAAATATTGAATACTTATATCTAACCGATCTTCTTAGTAATTTAATCCCTTTAGTTCTTGACGTTTATGCGGTGCATCATCGGGAAGGCAACTGGCCGGCATATGAAGAAGCTTGCATTCGTTGTTAGAGCAATCTTTTTCTAAGATTCAACCGAAAAAATTATAAACGTGCACCTTTAATGTTTTTCTCTGATATTTTTTATTGAATGGAGACTAATCATCCAATGTTCGATATGATCACTAATCATCTTGCTATTTTGAGTGATTGTCCTATAGAAATAGCCCATAGCATAATTCGACGACGTACAGCAAAATTTTCTAAAAAAGATCAATTACAAAGAGAAGCACAATTTATTTTTCAACATCGAGAAGACAACGCTTTTCGGAAATACTTTGTGAATTCGGTTAAATATCTGTATACAGAAAAGCAATTAAGCATGCTTTACGAAAAATGTGCCATACTGCTTTTGGAAATGTTCACAAAGATTTATAAAGCGCGCTATTTGTATCCTTTTATTTTTGATTCATTTAACGGTATTAATTCATACAGGTTGCCTTCCTTAGGTTACGAAATAATGGATCGGCATCTTCCAAGAGGCTTTGTTACTTCTAGAAAACCTTTTATGACCGTTCTTTGCGATTTCTTGCATTGTAATCACACCAACTATGTTAACTGTTTGGATAGCGGCAAAGTTCTTGCATGTAGACATGGTTACCATAACTATTGCTTAGAAAAATGCTAATTTAAGTGCTTAATATGTTTCGATCATCTTCGAAATGAAATTAAAAAAAATATTGATGCGTTAAAAGTAAGTTTGACGGACTCATTAAATAAAAAGGATTTTAATGATAAGACTGAAAGTGCAGTTGAGGATGATTTGGATAATTCTGATACAGCTATGCATAATATATCGATAACAAAGGATTTATTAGAACAAGCAAAAAAATCATTCTATGAATTGTAATATACTGTATATATATTTTTTATTAATAAAAATTGAATGTTTTATATATATAATCATATATATTGTTTTATTTAATTTAAAAAAAATTTATTTTCATATTACTACAATATTACACATTATTACGATACCATTGTAATTTTTATGACATATTTAATACCAAATTACCACGATATTACTAATAAATTTAATAAATTTAATATATAAAAATTCGCAAATTTGATTGGTTAAAGCAATATGCAAGACCGGAACCTCGTATAACCTTAATTACCTTATCCGGCAGGTTCTCACCTCAAGTTGTGTGGTAGTGAAAAAATCGACTTTCTCAAGTGGCTGTACTTGGATCACATAATTGAACGTGATGAACTGGAAAGCATGGTGTTCGAAAGCTGTCTTGATGTTCGTAAACTTAAAAGAATAGATATACAAACATTGCGATCTCAAGGGTATTTGTAATAATAGACATTGAAAATAAATTAGATAATACAAAAAAAAAAATTTGTGTTAGTATATGTATTGATTAGAAAATATATTGCATATAGATAGTAGTAGGTTTGTTAGTGATATAGGGTATTTGCAAATGGGTAATTTGTATTAAAATTTGTTTTGCATAGGTTGAAACTTCAGAGACAAAGTTCCAGTAGATCTAGCTCATATTATAGTGAATTTTGGTACCCTGTAATTTTGTGGTGCCGTAAATCAGGATTTGCATAAGTGGCGTGATGTGGATTTGCATTAATTAAAAGTCTAATTTAGTGATAGTCTAATGTATATAACCTGGATAATAATATATCTGAAGATAATCTTTGTAATAGATAAATAGCGATCTCTAATAGTAATAAAGAGTAATTAAGTTTGGCTTTAGTAAAAGCATCATTCCAAGTAATAAATGTAATAAAAGAAACATTGTGTGGTTGTTGTAGTCAGAAAGTATCAAATATTAGTGAAATACCTAGCATATTAACCCCAGACTAAGTAAAAGGCCAAGCAAATAGAATTCATAAAGAAAAGACACCAAGACCCCATATAATTGCAAGTCTACTTGACACTGGTTTTTAATTTTATTTTCAATATATAAAAAGCATATAAAAATTTTATAAACTTCTAAAAAAACTTCACCTAAATAGTAAATTTAAGTAAAAATTTTTTTAAAAATTTTGCGAAATTTGACCCAGCCAGATTATGAAAACCAATTTATTAAGTTTGTATAACCTAATCTATATTATATATAATATATAAGTGTAATATAAGAATCAGGCTACTCCCCTTCTCCTCTAAAATATTATATAATATCTGTTACTGCCCTAACTGCTGGTTAATAAAAAATTAAAATATTACAAAAATCATGATTTGATTCTAATATTGCAAAATACAGCAAATTCAATTTTAAAAAAAGTGGTTTAATAAAAAATTTTCAACTTAAATAAACTTTAATACTATGCAAATTGTTTTAAAAAACATTATCACTATATAAATTTGATGAATAAATTCTTGAGAATGAATCATTTAAAGATCAGAAGTGATACAATATAATAAAATTAATTTATCCATTCACTTTATTTGTAATATAAAGTGAAGATTTTAACATTATTATAGCATTGCTCTTAATAAGATTAGTTTCAAATCTAATTAGCTATAAAATAAATTAAATATTAAAAGTATTTGATATTATAACAAATTAAAGATACTTAATGATGGCTAATAAATACTTAAGATTTTATTTAATTTTTTTTTTTTTTAACAATCCTGCTTTTATTATTTAAATTAAAAGTAACAGAACTTTAGAACTTTATATTTACATTAAATATAAATTTTCTATACTATATTCCTGTACTAATAAAAACTCACTCGACTAGTTAAAGTTTAGATGCAACCTGCCTAAACAGCCAATTTATCTCACATTGGATCCTCAACTTACTGAGGATTTAAACCTTTTGATTCTTGGTTAAAAGCTGCCAACCTTGTCAACAATCACCTAATTCTTTCCAATATGCTACAGCCAAGGCTTTAACTTGCAGTTTGATTACAAATGTCTTCATTGACCGCTTTATTAGTAAAAATTAAATATTTTTTATAAACCATATTTTCTAATTTATATATATCTTCTTCATTATTTTTTTTTTTCTGTAGCTTATTATATTCTTCTTTCTTTGTGATTTCTTGAAAAGTCTTTTTCTTCTTTTTCTTTCAGTTTTTCTAGCCTAGTTTCTTTTTCTTTCTTCTTTTTCAGATTTGCATTTAGGCTTGAATTTATCTTCTTTTTCATATTAGAGTTTGAATTCATCTTCTTTCTGAATATCTAGCTTGTCTTCTGTGATCTTGTGTCTTTGTTTTGTCTATTGCTTCTTTTTGACTTTCTGTTGCTTTGATTCGAGTATTTCTTTTCAAGTATATCTTCTTTCTTCTTTGGTCTCAATATTCTGATCTTTTATATTAGTTAGATATTGTTTTTATCTTTTCTTCTGGTTGTCCACTTTGCTTCTTTTTCTTTTTCTTTTTCTAAAAATTTATTTTCTTTATTAATAGTTATTGTTACCACTTGTATACTAGTATTCTGTATTTCTGTCTTTTCTCTAGATGCTTCTTTCTTCTTTTTCTTTTTTCAGTTTGTTGTTTCTCTTTTTTTGTTGGCTTGTTTTCCTTCTTTTTGTTTATATTAGTTCTGCCTTTTTCTTCTTATCATTCTTTTCGATATAGTCTTGATATTTCTTTTTACTTCTTCTATAAACTTTTCTGTCTTTTAGCTTTGGGTAATATATTTGTTTCTTCTCTTTGGCTTTCTTTCTTTTTCCATTTTCAGGTCTGAGTTTCTTTTTATTTTACTATTTTTTCTTTTGTACTAGGCTCTAGGTTTTTTCAAATTTCTTCTATATTGTTGTTGCTTTCTATAATTAGATTTCAGTTTTTTTATTTCTTCCACAGCTTCTTTAAAATCCTTTATAACTTCTATATTTTTACTATATTTTCTGTATCTAATATTTCTCTATAAACTATGCTTTACTTTGTTCTAATTATACTGTATTGTGTTTCTGTATTGATTCTTTTTAAGACTTTTTTCATTTTAATCTTTTCTATATCCTTTCTTATAGTTTTTTTTTTGCTTCTGTCTTTATTAACTGTTTCTGGTTTTCTTTCTTTTTTCTTGCCAATTTTTTAAGCATTTTCTTTGTCTTGGACTTGAATTTTTTGGCTCAATCTTGTATTGTTTTCTTGTTTTTCTTGACTTGTTTGTTTTTTCTCAATTTGTTTAGATTTTCTGTGCACTGTTTTTTCAGTCTTTTCTCATATTGTTCCTTTAATAATAGCAAATAATTTATTACAGCATCTAATATATAAAAATCTTCTTCTGTAATATTTAGTAGAAAGGTCTCTATTTTGTCTTTTATAATGTAGTTGTGACACCTGTAATCTAATTCTTCTTCTATGTCTTTGCATATTGTTTTTTATATTTTTGTTTATATTCTTCTAGCTTGTCTTTGTCTATTTTCTCTAATAGGTTCTCTAGTGCACATCTTGTAGCTGCTAAAATTTATAGTTTTTAAATATTTCTATAAGTTTCTTTTTCAGTTTGCTCCATGTGACTCAGCTTTTCTATTGTTATTGTTTTCTTTGTTGTTTTCATTTTATTGTGTTGTTTTTTTTTTGTTATATGTTATATAGTTGTATCACATCAACAGATCTGCACTATAAGGTTAAATGCTTTCTCTAAAAATTGCTTACAAACGACAAAAAACTGCGGTATTTTTAAGTTTTTCTTCTATATTTTAATAGGTTTCAGCTTCTTAACTCTAATCTTCTAAGAAACAGAGTGTTGTTTTATATCTTTTTTCTTTTTATTTAATTGTATAAGCTTTGTTTCTTAGTACTGTTTTTGAGTTCTGTTGTTTTGTGTTTTTGTTTTTTCATAAAAATTGTGTTTTGATAATTATTAGAAAAAGTTTTTTAAAATTTTATCTAATTCAAATTATAAAATTAGTATAAGCTGCAACTTGTATGTCTTTTATTAATATTATTTAGTACTATTATATAATAATATTATAATTAAGTTTATAAATTATTACTTGTATAGTTTTTAAATCAGATCCAAGGGATATAATTAATATTAATTAGTTTGTAGCTTACAGGCTTATACAAATATTCTAAAAAAAAATCTAAAGTAATCTAACTAATAATCATTACTAAATAAGGTGTAATCTTTAGTAACCAAATTTGGTATATTTCTTAACTATAATATAAGGAGGGTTGGGTATTCTGGCATAAGTGAATATTGTGATGCACTAATGTTTTTTGATAATATCATATGATATAATAATCAAAAGTAAATAAATTTAATATTATTCGATTTGTTTTATTAAGACGAATCAAAAGGTGTTAAAATCACTTTAATTAAAACTTTTAGAAACTCTTGACTATAAGATTCAAGCAATATTAATAAAAAATCAACTAAAGTATATTTAGTACATCCAGTATCAGTGTTGTCATAAAACACAGATGTAGACTGTGGACAGTCTAGAATGAAGCATCCATAGACATGTTCATGATTATTTTTTGTCCTAGACAATTAAAATTATAATAAGAACGGCCTTGTTAGCCAATCAGATTTCGATAAACTATATGACATGGGACACCATCACAGACATGAGACATTATCTGGAATATGAAACACTGTCCAGGACTGTCTACATTTCTGTAATTTTAACAAAACAATGTCTGTGTACAACACTGCTCAGTGTCTCTTAAGAATCTGCTTTATTTAATAATTTATTATTTGTATTATTGATTAAATATCGAACTTGTACCTAGATTTCTAGGTTTATGACGGCCAGACTCAACGTACAGAGCAGGCTACAAGTAATCTGGAAACCGTGCGAGCCGTGTATATAATGAATGATCTTGTAAAAGACAATTATAATAAGTCACTATCAACACCATCCACCTTCTGTGACTTGCCAAATAATCAACTATCTAAGCCTGACTTCATCCTTTATACATGTTATAACAAATACCTATCTAGTCAACTCTTACCTCCACTACCACATCCTCAAACTATAGAATTATTCTTTATATATATTAATAAAATCAAATATACATCTAACAGATACTTATACAAGCTAATTATTTCTATTAAAAAAGATCACAGTGAAGAACATATATATCTTCCTAATGAATTTGAACTACTCAAAGATCATATCATTCTACAAACAGACAAATATTTAAAATACTCTCAAATATCACTAAAATCCTACTCTGAATATACAACATCTAATACAGTGTCAGATATCTTTGTATCAATACCAGCATTTATATCTAAAGCTTTAACAGCAGAAACAAATGATCTAAACCAAAACCCACAAGACTAATTATACAGTAATCCATTACAGTATTTTACAAACTCATCATTATATCTAAATATTGCTACACATAATATTCAAGGATACAACAATCCAGAAAAACGATTTTTATGAAAAAATTACTGTCTAATTAACAACCTATATATAATTAGTTTAACAGAAACTAAAATTCTAGATACTACATCTACAAAATTCTACAACACTTAACACTATCAATACTATTGGTCAAATTCTTTAGGATCTAAAGAAGGCACTTGTATTATGATACGAAACTATATCCAACCTTATATTCACAATATTCTCATCCACCCAGGTGATGCAATTGCTATAGACATATTTTTTAAATATGACTATAAATTTAGAATTATATCTGTCTATCTATCATTAACCAGTACAAATGACTGTAAACTAACACAAAACAAGATTATACTGTAGATACAACAAGCTATAGCTTCTAATTTATAGCTTATAATTTTGGGAGATTTTAATGCAAATAATGATCTTACAATATCTTCAGCTATCAAATTTTAACTTCTTAACTATCTACATAGTATAAATATGTACGACCTCGCAGACTACACAAATAATATACAAAATACTTGGCAAAGCATATGCTACCAAAGCAGAATCAACTACATATGATTATGTAATACTATTATACCATACCTCCACAAGTTTGAAATTGATAACTCATAGACAGCGTTACCAAATTCTAATTTCTAAATAGATTTTTCTATTCGCTCTATCCAAAACACAATACAAAAGCAAGTGCAAAAGAAGAGTATTTAATTATAAGTCAATAAGTAAAGAAAATTGAGAAACCTTTACTGACTAAATTAACTCCAACATGATCTAGCATCAGATCCCAACAACAACTAATACAACAGAAAGTTTAAAAAAAACTTGGCACAAAATCAATACATATATCATTACTACTACACTTCAACACTTTCCTAACAGAAAGTATACTATAAAAAATCTGCACCATATATTCACTCCCAAAGCTACTTAGCTATACAAAGATCTTAAAACAATTGGATATATTATCTACCATGTTAAAAAATACTTCTCAAACAACATTTTACTACTAAATAATATACATAGTTTAATAGATAATATAAATACTAAAACTTCTCTATTAATTCACCATCCTGTAATCAATCTGAGTTAGCAACATGAATACAAAATACCAAATCATATTAGAAAACCTTATACAATGCCAGGAATCTGGAAAATACTCAACAACTCTGTAAACATATCAATACTGCTATTAACAATAGATGTAAACAACCAACCAACCAACCAACTAAAATGATTAATAGTATACTTAACAGATATAAGGATACAGTAAAACTATATAATATTAAAACTAATACTAATATTATCACTAATCGCACAGAAATCAAACAATATATTAGCAACCATTTCAATGACTGGACATCTCATCACCCATATAACGAAGCTATATTTAATGAATGTTAGCAAACAGAATACTAACCTAATTCTAATATTGATTCAAACTGATATATACCTATATTTACAGAGATCAGTACTGAAGAAGTACTATAAACAATACAACAACTTCCAAATAATAAAGCACGTAGCCCATCTGGTATCAGTTATGAAATGATCAAACATACTAGACCAAATATGTTATCAGCTCTTACAGCATTTTTCAACAGATACATTCTTATACAAAATATTTCAAAACAGTAGAAAAACAGCAGAATCTACCCCATATCCAAAAAACCTCAATTTGATAGTAATCTTAACAATACCCATCCAATTAGTCTTATTGAACACACCAAAAAATTATATACTAAAATTCTCACTAACCATTTAACATGAGTTCTCACAACTCATTCTATACTTAACCCTTATAATTATATTGCTTTTCCTAGCAACTCAACGAATTACTCTATACATATCCTTAACAACTTCCTAGAAGACGCCAACTGTATTAAGAAACAAATATAGATCCTGTCGCAAGACATGAGTAAAGCCTATGACTCAGTAAACATAAACCTTCTCACTAAAGCATTACAGCAACTTAACATACCACCTCAACTTATAAACATTATTACAAACCTACTATATAACTAATCTAACTAAATAATCACTAACCTAGACCTTACTCCTCCCTACACAGTACAAGATGGTATAGACCAAGGGGAGACTATAACACCTCTCTTATGGCGAATATACTATGACACTCTAATTAACTATATATTTAAAAATACTCAGGATACTCCTCCATAGTCGAATAGCTTACTCAGCTCAACCCAAACAAATATCAATCTGAATCATTCTCAACACCTGTTTTAGCATATATGGATGATACACTATAGCTTGCAAAATCAGCAAATTAATTCTAACAAATCGTCCAAACTGCATCCTAATTTTATAAATGACCATATCAAAGTAAATTCATACAAATCAATCCTAATATCCAACATCCATTCAACACCTCAAATCAACTTCATGGATTATACAATCCAAATACAACCTCAACACACCCTATTTAAATTTTTAGGATATTGGTTTATAGCAACTTTAAAATATGCTACACAAATCAAACTCATCAAACAAGAAGTATTTGGACTTAATGATATACTTAAAACTAAAAACATTACTGACAAACAGGCTACTTATATTATAAACAATGTTATTATTCCAATTTTCGAATACCATATACATAATATAGTACTACTACATAATATATATAACTCAATCCTAGCACAATACTTGACAACCATCAAATACAAAGCAAAACTACCAATTAATACACCCAATAGCACTATGCTTAACCATAATATCTATAGCATTAAAAATATATGGGATATCTAACTACAACACCATATCTCCAACTTCCTACTTAAAATTAATGATCAAAACCTTATGAGAAGTAGTATACATATCAGACTTCAACAATTACAAAACAATCTGTGGTCAACAACTAATATCCTACAACATTCTCTGCTAATAATTGATGGACCTAACAAAAGCACAACAACATACAAAATTATACAACTGTTTAACCACCTTCAACTCCACATTAATACTCATTCAAACTATCTCTGTTTCTATACACTTCAATACTCATATACTCTAATTGAAAAAGTATTAAATACACATAACCTATATTTACAATTTAAAAAACAACTATGCTACAAACAAATTATTTACTTAGAACAACTTATATTATATGATAATTCAACTTTACTAAAATACAACAACTGCCTAAAGGCCGTAAGCTCTTGTGGTTCACAATACTAAAAAACAAAATTATTACAAATTTAGATACAAGACAAATAGACCTACTACTAGAGCTAACTAATATAAACTCACTATCATTTACTACTGGACACTTCAAAACTAAACTCAAACCCTGGCTTATTATCTACAATACAGATCAAAATATAATTCTTGGAAAAGCAAGAAGATATAACCAACTGGATGATACTATATCTATTACATACTGGAATATAGAGTTTAATCATCAACATACAAATCTTTATCCTTCACCAAACTATAATTGTACACCATGCACAGGATATACTTTAAACTCTATTCACATTTCAAACAAATGTACATTTAGTATTGCAGCCAATTCTGCCACTAAATTCATAAGAAGAAAAATATACAACCCTTTCAACAAACTTAACCTCCATGCTAATCTATTAGACTTACTATACTCTATCGCATTACGTAATCCTATTACTATACCCACACCACCAACAATTACTATCTACAACAGCACAATATTTAAAATCTTTATAGATAACTAATCATCCAGAACTCTACAACGAATTGCAGATAACAATAGTCAATATACAGAGCTAGCTTTTTATATTGATGGTTCAGTTAAAAATATATCAACAGAATAATGTACAATGGGAATTGGATAGGTTCAAGTTCTTAATGACATTATATTAAATACTTATTTGGCAGAGATCAACTTATGGCTCTCATCTTATAAAGCTGAACTCATAGCAATATTATCTGCAGTTAGCATATATCCCCGAGAAAGTCATATAACAATCTATACAGATTCACAATCAATAATTTCCAAATTCAGCAAACTAATACAGTCACTACCTACATCTAACAAACAATATTCCTACAACTATTAGCCAATCTGGCATACTCTATTAAATATAATTACAGCATATAAACTTATAATTACTTTTCAAAAAGTCACTGCACACAGTAATAAATTTTTTAACAATACAGCTGATAATCTGGCAAAAAATGCTAATCACCTTACAACACTCCAATTTAAACATAATAACATTCACAACCCTTCATATTATATACAATATGAGACATATGCATTCGAATAGCCAACCTACAGATTTATCAAAAATATATGCAATGCTCATATTATAGCTATGTAGTCATCACAACATCGTATGGATAATACTATATCTCTGTCACCACAAATCAACTGAAATGCAACCTGGCTATATCTCAATAACAACTCTAAAAAATCATTCACCTATACTAGTTTTAGACTCTGCCAAGAAAAAACTTTCAAAATTAAACTTATGCTCAATATACTTCCAACTTTATCTCACCAACATATACTGTATCCATCACTATTTCTAACAAATAACTGCATTATATACAACGTATACGAAAGCTAACTACACTGGCTTGTATATTCTAATCAATTAAACCTAAACTTAATAATTAGAGATACAATACAACAGTTCTTCCATTCAAACAAGCTCGATATATCAAGAACTGAACTCCAGGAATTATATACTAAACTTATTAATCATCAAGTTTTCTCACTTGATAATCACAATAATAACAACACAAACTTGTATTCTACTATACAAGAATTCATTCCTATAATATTAATACAGTACAAACAATCAGAGAATATACAGATTCTATTCAAACAGCTACCAATATTACTATTCAACTATTACTGCAATTAACACAAAATATTCACAACCAGATCTGGAAACCTTACTGTATAAAATTATCTGAATGGAAACAACAAAACAACATTTCTACTCAACCTAACTAAATACAAATTCTAAATCAACAAATTACCAATCCCACAAGTAATCATATACATAATTAATACAGAATACCCTATACTTATAGTTGTCCCTGTGGTCTACCAGACTAACAATATACTAATAATACATGTCCACCTTTTGGAAAAGCTATTAGAAAATATCTTTATAGACAATTCTATGAATTAAATATAGTATACCAACTAATAACATAATAAATTATCAAATCTAGGTGAGTTTTAACTACTCTAGTAGGTTTAGATTACAGATAAAATAGTCTGAGTCTCATTCTTGTATAAAAATTTGTAAAATATGACTTTGGCCAGAGAAATCCCTTGTGGATTCTCAATACAAATTATTAATAAAGATAAAGGCAAAACCTCACCTTAATAAAAAAAAAAAAAAATATCGAACTCGTTAATTATAAAGTTTATATAGTATATAGATATTACTATATTTGCAGTGTATCAAAATATCTTCACCTAATAAAATTACATCTAAAAAATCATTTTCAAAAAGTTGCAATAAACAAATTTTTTTTATTAATAATACTTATATTTTTTTTTCATTAATGAATAATCAAGCATAAAATTAGTTAGTTTAAATAAATTTTAGATATAAATATTAATTTATAAAATTTTCATTGGCAATAAAGCTTAGATGCACAAGAACATCCTTCTCTCCCTTATATAAAAAATCTTTTGAGTGAACTTATATTTACTTTTTTTTTTTTTTTTTTTTTAAGGTGAGATTATATCTCATGTCTTTATTAATATATATGTTTGTATATAATTTTTCCAAATTATGATACATATTTAATATTATAACTACATAAGACTTAAGACTTAGACTAATTTATCCATAATCTAGACTTATCTGAGCCACTATGTTCTATTCACATATAGCCAGGATTTTATATCTATTACTAAATTATTAAGGTTCTATTATTACTATATTTTCTTATATTTCATATCGTATAACTACTAATTTCAAATTGGTTTCATCAGAAAGTTGCTCGTTATGAGCTTCTAGTTCTTTGGTATACCTGATAAGACCTTATTCTCAAGGTTCTTTGCATTACAGGATTTACGTATCACTATGCTACAAGTCATCAATTGGATACAATTTCCATATAAATAGATTAATTTATACCAGTTGTGCCTATCACAGTCTAGGTAATAACTGATTTTTGATGAAGTTTGCTATGTATTAGGGCTTAGTATTAGTGTTACTAGTTTGTGCTTAATAGATTATACTCTTTTAGTACTTTCTTTTATGGTGGTCATAGACTTCCATATAGATATTACCATACTTCCAATTCTGGTTTTTATACATACAAGGTTAGATCACAACCTCTATAGCAATAATTTCATCTTATAACCTATAATATATACATTATCAGAGGTGCTTTCAGATTTAGTAAAACCAATCCTTTATCACAAATCATCCTCATATTCACCGCTTCTCTCATTACTCTAGTTTTGGTAGTATTATATTACTCTCCCAAGCAAGTATCCAACTTATAATTCTGAATTAGGACTTATATGCGCAATCTGATGATCATCCTTCTAAACAAGTATCCCACAAGTTGAATGTAGGGATGTTGGTATTACTTAAGGTAGTAGTAAAGGGGTGTTGGTGTTATCTGTACCTACAAGGACTTAGTTGTGTAATCGTTTTACTATCCAGACCTTCTGTAACACTACTATCATACATAGTACCTGCATTCTATGATTAGATTTTTTTATGGGAATTTCTATTTCAAAACTGTACTTGCACTTGGGCTTTTCACATCTGATTATAGCTCTATAAGGTTATAGTAACAAATTCAAAATTTTGTCACCAGCCTAACTTAAACCATTAACTTTGTCTGTGGAGGTTTGAGAGTTTAACCAATAAGCTACGGAACTCAAACCTGTGAACTTATATTTACAAAATATAGAACATACATTTAGCACTAATAATTTTATATAGCCAAGACAAAAACATGCATTTAAAGATGTATTATATTTACAAAGATTGTATTTAGGAAGGTTTAACTATAGATCTTTTGTTTATTCTTTTTTAATTAGTGATTTGTCAATCACCTGATGCATAATTATAATATAATATTATATCTATACTATATACTAAAAATTTTTGTGTATAACGGTGATAGTTGTATAATTTTGTATAATTTTCAATAATTTTTATTGGCTAACAATTATTTATTGAGATTTAATTTATAGTGCTATAGCACTATGGTGCTAGAGTATTGTAACCAATTAAAATTTAAGATTAGGTATAATATGCAGATCACTCTTTGTATAACAAAAACAATAAATTTTTAAAAAATTAGTTATATCTCAAAATTTTACTTAAAAAACCATCTTTTTTGTACTCTAATAAAAAAAATTCTTTGCAAAATTTTAGTATAGTTTATGCTCTGCCTAACCTTAACTCTTGCTTTAAACTAAACCAATTAAAAGTATTATTTTTTGTAAAGAATAGATTATTTTAATTTACATGTTATCCCTTAAACTGTAGGCTTTTCCAGGCAAATTTGCCTGGAAAATTATCATAAATATTGTTATGATCTACTTTTT
>CAJVPZ010000771.1:0-17063 GCA_910592135.1 Racocetra fulgida | reverse complement strand
TATATAAAATTTTCCGGGAAATTATTCTTTATAATTCCCTGGCTATAATTTTTACTACTGGTTGCAAATTACCTCCTCGTAAGAGGTCACGTGCAGGGGATTATTTAGTCAACGCTCTATTTAATGCTCTATTTAATTTGATTACTGTTCGTAGCAATTAATCAATTTCAACTACAAAAAAATTGTAAAAAAAAATAAGATATTTATATTTTTGCGACCAAATATTCGCAAATAGATTAAATCAATTTTTTTTATTTTTAAGAACAGGAACCGTCAAGCGGTGTTTTTTTTTTTTTTTTTTGTTTAAAAAAATAAAAAATAAAAAATGAATAATAATAAATCATAATAAAATAGGGCCGACTGAACAGCCATGTTACATAAATATGTTAGCATATAATAGTCTTGTTGATAAAATATTGAAAATTTTAAAGATAATATACAATAAATGGATGAAATATATGAATGTATATACATATGCACTATAAGATATTTAATGGTAATATGGTAAATTAATTTTATATTGTACGAAAATTTTTAGTGATCCCTTCTTTCAAACATGTACCAAGTAAAAGTTGGGGTGATAAGGATCTGCGTAGGGATTTTCGTTGTAACGAACGTGCCTAAAACCATATACATTTTTATAGTACATGATTTTTAGGTCATTTCCTGGTGTTACTGCTTTTCCATCATATAGTTTGTACCAAAAAGACATTACGTTAATCATCAGGATAATTATACTATTATAAATAATAATAATAAAAAAGAACCAATATGAATAAAATAAAAATAATTCAAAATTTTCAAAATCTTGTACAAATTTTTTACCTCTGTTGATTTTGATTTTTTTTTTTTGAAGTTTTTTTCAACGGAAAAAATTTGGCTATTTATACGTACGAGTTTGGCTTAATGGATCCGCAGAAAAATAAATTTCTATTAATAGTGACAGTCTCATACTACCCAATCATCGGCTTTTATATCCCTATCATAAATAAATACATACCAAAATTGTAGGATATTGATGTAAATTATTATATCCTTTTTTTTCTAAATTTGTACGACAAACGTTGTCTTCTTACGAGAATACCCATCCGTAATTCTCCGAGTGCAATGTAAATTGTTCAACCAGACCTCGGATCGTATTCCGAATATCCATTATTGTCGCTATGCGAAACAATACATTTAGGCATTTTGTAAACTAATTCTGTAATAACTTCGAAATACAGTATTTCTACTATATTGGTGTACACTTATGACCGGAGTAGCTAACCTTAAGTCCGTGGAATGAATGATTATGCAATTGCGTTGGAAGTTATCAGTGGTTCCTTAATTCTTGATTGTGAATGAAACAAATCTTGCTTCAATAACGTGATGTAATGTAATTATCCCTGCTTAAGCATTATTCTGTTAACTAAAACAACAATGACAACCTGTAAAATATAATAATGAATTTACTACGTAGATACGTACACGTCCATACGGATGTAAATACGTACTAACATAATTTTGCTTATCTTAAACATTGATACGTACGTATGTTTATCCTCTGGAGATTTGCCTAATATTGCTAAATACGTTTGATTAGTCAATATTAATAAATTTAACGAATAAAAAGACACTTATAGTTAATAATTTTAGATTTTATAGATTAAGTACGCCTACTTGGTGTCCTATGGCAAATAATGATAGATTTAAATGACTTACTACGTATAATGTTTTAAAATAAGTGTACAAGTTTAGCATCGTCTAATTTTAAAAAAAGTTGTTCGTTTAGGTTAGGATTGGGGTTTTGCTATAAGACTAAAATTAGAATATTATAGCAAAATTTCATAAAGAACGTTGTGCAAGAGTTTTTTTTTTTTGGTTTGTCACTTTGCTGTTTGGAGTTGTTTTGAGTTGTTTTGCATTACACATGATCTTGGATTTTGACTTACATACGGGATTTTTTTAGACTGGTGATTATAGCCAATTAATACATGTGTGTTATCCCTAAACCGTCTAGCGGGCGAATTTGCCCGCTTAAATTTTTTTTTTTTTTTTGACCTATTACTGCACAATTTTTCCAAGTTTTATTAAGTTGTTTATCTTGCGAAATCTTCCTTGACGCATTTTAAAGCCGCCTAAGTACGATTGATTATCATAATACGTATGATCTTTGCGTAAATTTCTACGTTCGTACGTACGTACGTACGTACTGTACGTACAGTACAATTTTGGCTTGACCATCTTTGCTATATATGGCCGTGTAACATATTATCTTTGTATGCACTGGTTTTAGTGGACTCTGCCAGGAGTCTACGATTGAACCTAGCCGCACCAAAATTTCATGGAGGATCCTCGATTTTGATTGGCTAACGGCCGTGATCTACAAAATTTTGGCCCGCATTACATAATTGTTTACATAATTTTTGGCCGGAATTAACTTTTTAACTTTTTCATTCCTAAAATGGAAATTTTTATAGAAATAGGCCCGCACAATGGTAAAATTAGCCCAGGAATATTTTTCACTTAATGTGCCTTTGCAGAAACTTGGTTTTTTGCTCAATATAGTTAAGATATTGCTAAATATAGTTAAGATATTACAATAATCTAATAACAAGTCTATTAACTCACTTACAAACAACTTGTTTTTATCTAATATTAATATTTTAAATATATAACAATAGATTTTAAATAGATTTTAAATAAATTTTAAATAGATTTTAAATAGATTAAACTAGATATTAAATGTATTACTAATAGATTTTAAATAAATTTTAAATATATTAAATTAGATATTAAATATAGGATTTTTTTTTGGTGCACCCTATGTTATATGATCAATGTGACCAATAGCCATTATACGATTTACAGCAATTTATACAATTTATTATATGATTTAAGATTATTAATAATAACTAGGAATTTTATTAAACAATCAATTTATAACACTTGCATAGCATGATATAACAATTATATAATACTATTTTGCACTACCCAAGTTACAACTATATAATAAAACTAAAACTATTTAATTAACCTTAACTAACAGCAAAACGATGAAATCCAAAACTCCCTAACCCTAAATAATAGCAAAGCAATGAAATCTAAAACTTCCTAACCCTAAATAACAACAAAGCGATGAAATCTAAAACACCCTAACTAGCAGCAAAACTGATGAATCCAAGATAATTATGGCAACCACCAATGATAATGACGAAATTGAGGACAAATCAGTGATGTAAATATCCAACGAAGAAAGCAATTTATTTCAACACTCCAATAATGACAACACAAATGATGAAGCTAATTATTATCTAATAATAACAAAACCAACAGCATGTGTTTTTATCACTCCAATAATGACGACACAATGACGAAGACATTGTGTGATGGCACTAGAAAAGCAATAAATAATAAACCAAAAGAAAAAAACATTAGTAAAAGCAAAAAAAGAAGGAAAACAAAATCAAAACAAAAAAAAAGAAGAAATCATATGAACCTAATATATCTAAAAACAGGAATTATAAAAGTTCTCAAGACCAACCTATTTAAAAAAAAGGCATTAGTAACACGTACACAAAAAAAAACTGCAACAAAAAAATGAAGTCATATATCTCGAATTCGCAAGTCATATGCTCCACAAATCTCAAGAAACTTAGAGACGCTCTAAAAACTAGAAGCATTAGTAACACATTCACAAACAAGAAAGAAATAAGAACAACGAATATAATATACAAAATCATACTTTCCAAGATTTTCAAAACAGATGCCCAACAGTTTTCAAGAAGCCTAACAATCCTAGAAAAAAGGGTGTGGCGACTTAGTGTAGTTAGTAAGTTGTCACACCCCCAAGTGGCAGGACAAGAGTTCGAATCCCACTGGTGACAAAATTTGAATTTGCGGAAATGTGTTACGGTAAAACTGTATGACATATCGATTGGGTAAGCACCTATAACCTTGGTCTCACCAACTTGTATTGGAAGATTGTGGAATGTAGTGTAATGCATGAGTTACATGAAACCTGAGTGAAGCAGCCAAATCAATCCAAGAAATCAGGGAATATGAAAGCCCGCTTGGGAAGTCCTGAGTAAAGAGGTAGCACAGATCTTCAACGGTACTATGTAAAGGATTATCATCTAGGGAACCAAACACTAGCAGTAAACTAAACGAGGACCGAGTGTTTGGCAAAAGCACTATACCAACCAGGCTGCCGGACTAGCCGGAGGAAAAAGAATTCATTCAGAATACTAGAAGACACCCACTAGTCCCTCCCAGGCCATCTGGATTGGGAGTTTAGGGCACCGTTAGTTGGCATCGAAGTACTATTGATAGTCTGTAAAGTGTGTGCTGGGGTTTGGACAAACTTTGCAAGGGCACAGAGTAGGTAATAGTAGCAGAGGTAAAAAGCCGCAAGTACTTGGCCATGGCCTAGGCATAAGTTACCGAAAATCTAGGTGATACATGTGTAGGACATGGACCGCTCAGGTAAGTTTACCATAAGGATAAAGGACCCCCCTATATGGTAGTGTGTGTCTGCTTTAAAGTCCTAAGAGGCTTACACAGCAGTTCCTCTTTGAGAAGAATAACCCGACGGCGCTAAGTTGATCAGAGGATTTAATTGGGTAACTCAAGTAATAGTGGGTTACAGGTACGACATCTAGTGTAGTTCATATGGGTTACATATGAAGACTGCTTAAATTGACAACCAAAAGTTTATATATGGCTAGCATGTTTTCTCGTTAATGTAACAAAGTCAGAGGTAGCCCATGTGGTTGCCCTGGCATTCGATCCAAAGTTTAATAAAATGTGCCAGACCCCAAAGTGGTCACCTTAATATTAAAAAAAAAAAAAAAACCAATCCTAGAAAAAAGAAACAAATATTAATAATGCATTCATGAATGAAAAACAAGACAATGAAGAAATAAAAAAACCGTCCTGAATGCCAAGACAGACGACAAGTGCTCACAATTTTCATAAAAGTCCTAGAAAAAAAATAACAACCGGTAAGTAACGCATGTATAAGCAAGAAAACAAAAACAGTACTCTAATTTTAAATTATTAAACTAAACCTAATCCCCTTACATTGTTCAATGTTGTTTATATAATGACAAAACTAAGTACCAAGAACAGCTTCACCAGCACAAGAAGTGACACTTAAATGGCATACCCAATAACAACACAAATTTACACCAACAACAGTCAACAACAACAGCGAACGCAATTCACCAAAGCACCAACAGCAAAGCCAAAATTGCAACACCAACTCCAAACGACAGCTTTGGTAATGACGACAGCACAACAGCGAAGCTGAAATTGCGACACCAACTCCAAATGACAGCTCTGGTAATGACAACGGCATTAACTCCAAGTGAAGGTCTGAACTGTTACAAAAGAAAAAAAATATTAGTGACTACTATATAGGTATAATGCATTGAAAAAAAAAATCAACTGATTTAATCAGTTGATGATCGCTATTTATATCCCGTGATCAGGGGTGCATCACAGTGTATGGTAAATTTTTATGCAGATCCATGTAATCTTATATAGTAAATAAGTTTCTGATTGGAATTTTATCCCAACTTTGAATGAAAATATCTTAACAACTACCTAAAATCAATAATTTTTTTTTATTCTAATTCTATATATCTGTATAATTAAAATTTTTTTTTAATTTAGATAGGTGATTATCAAGATATTTTTCGCTCAAAGTTAAGAAAAACTATCGAAACAAGCTGCAATTAAATTTTTTCCCAACTTTGAGCAAAGATATCTCAACAACCACCTATTAAAAATTAATAAATTTTTTTTATTTTTAAAATACAGATATATAAAATTGGAATAAAAAAAATTCATTGATTTTAGATAGGTGGTTTTTGAAATATTTTCGCTAAAGTTTAAAAAAACTTAGATAATTATCAAAACAGAAGCTGCTCACAACAACCTATCTAAAATTAATGAAATTTTTTTTATTCAGATTCCATATATCTGTATATTTAAAATAAAAAAAAATATTTATTAATTTTTGATAAGTGGTTGTCAAGATATTTTCACTCAAAGTTGAAAAGAAAAATTACATTTTGATGGTCAATTTTGTCTAATTTGAATGGTGTTCAAGTAGAATCTCATCTGTTTGACACTTTTTTTTCGATATGGCTAGGGTACTATAGACACACTTTTTTCTCTATGGCTAAGATACTAACAAATTTAGCGTGGACACCATGTATAGATAATTTTTTAAAATTACGTACAATTAGGTCTAGATAAATATGTAAACCAAGCTATTTTCTCATTTCATATTGATAACAATCTGATATAAAGATAAACTATTCTATTAGTATTCCTATTTTGATAAATTAAAATTTTGAATTATTTCAGGAAGAAATGCAGTCTATTCACTAAGATTCAGAATTAATGGATAACGGATTAATACAAATCACTCTAGTTACCGTAAGTTTATACTCAGCATAATTTATAATGCCTTGTGATTTAACTGATTTGAAAATTAATTAAAGAATTTGAAATCATGGTCATAGTACCTGAACAAGTAAAATGTTTTTCAAGAAAGCCTTAGAAATTAAAAGACCTTGGTTTCAAGAAAATTTAGGCTAATAGTTTAGATTAATTAAAAAAAATCCAACCACCTGACCGAAATTTCAAATGCAAAATGATTTGTGTGACCTAATACTTGAGTAATAAAAATAATATCATTACAGACTAATTTAATGCAAAAATGATTAGTTCATCTTAAGTACTTCGATTATAAATTATTATAAAATTTTGATAAAGGACTTTGTGGAATTTTGATAATTACTGAAAGTTTATGTTTATCTTTATCAGATCCAATTCTATGATGATAACATATATCTGATATTAGATGTTCTTATAAGCATCACTCATCTCTGCGGGTGTTTAATAATAACTAAAAGCTTTATATTTATCTTTATTAGGACCAATTCTATAATGGTAACAATAACTGGCATCGCTCATCTCTGTAGATTTTTTATAGTAAGTAAATTCCTTATATTCATCCTTTTCAAGTCCAATTCCATTATGATAACAATAACCAGCATTATATATTCTTATAAGCATTACTAATCTCTACGAATTTTTGATAAAAAGCTTTATGTTCATCTTTATCAGATCCAATTTCATGAAGATAACAATATCCGGCATTATCTGTTCCCATCAGCATGCTCATCTCTGTGGATTTTTGATAATAACTGAAAGCTTTATTTATGTTCATCATTTTCAGGTGAAGCTAACAATATCCAGCATTATCTGTTACCATCAGCACTGTTCATCTCTTTAGATTTTTGATAATAACTGAAAGCATTATTTTCATCATTTTCAGGTTCAATTCCATGAAGATAATAATATCCAGCATTAGATGTTTCTATTAGCATCGCTCATCTCTTTGGATATTTAATAATAACTAAAAGCTTTATGTTTATCCTTATCAGGTCCAATTTCATGAAGATAACAATATCCGGCATTATCTGTTCCCATCAGCATCACTCATCTCTGTAGATTTTTGATAATAACTGAAAGCTTTATATTCATCATTTTCAGGTCCAATTCCATGAAGATAACAATATCTGACATTAGATGTTCCTATCAGCATCTCTCATCTCTTTGGATGTTTGATAATAACTAAAAGCTTTATATTCATCCTTATCAGGTCCAATTTCATGAAGATAACAATATCTGGCATTATCTGTTCCCATCAGCATTGATCATCTCTGTAGATTTTTGATAATAACTAAAAGCTTTATATTCATCATTTTCAGGTTCAATTCTGTAAAGATAACAATATCTAGCATTAGATGTTCCCATCAGCATCGCTCATCTCTTTGGATGTTTGATATTAACTTAAAGCTTTATGTTCATCCTTATCAGGTCCAATTTCATGAAGATAACAATATCTGGCATTATCTGTTCACATCAGCATCGGTCATCTTTGTGGATTTTTGATAATAATTAAAAGCTTTATGTTCATCATTTTCAGATCCAATTCCATGAAGATAACAATATCTGGCATTATCTATTCCCATCAGCATTGCTCATCTCTGTAGATTTTTGATAATAACTGAAAGCTTTATGTTCATCATTTTCAGGTTCAATTCCATGAAGATAACAATATCTGACATTAGATGTTCCTATCAGCATTGCTCATCAGGTCCAATTCTATGAGGATAACAATATCTGGCATTATCTGTTCCTATCAGCATCGCTCATCTCTTTGGATTTTTGATAATAACTGAAAGCTTTATGTTCATCATTTTTAGGTCCAATTCTATAAAGATAACAATATCTGGCATTATCTGTTCCCATCAGCATCGCTCATCTCTTTGGTTGTTTGATAATAACTAAAAGCTTTATGTTCATCCTTATCATGTTCAATTCATGAAGATAACAATATCAAGCATTTAGTCATTATCAAACATCCAAAGAGATGAGCGATGCTAATAGGAATATTTAATGCCGGATATTGTTATCTTCATGGAATTGGACTTGAAAAGGATGAACATAAGGATTTTACTTACTATCAAAATCTACAGAGATAGTGATGCTGATAGTAACATCTAATGCCAGATATTGTTATCTTCATAGAATTGGACCTGAAAATGATGAACATAAAGCTTCCAGTTATCGAAAATCCAAAGAGATGAGTGATGCTGAATGCCTGATATTGTTATCTTCATGAATTGAACATGATAAGGATGAACATAAAGCTTTTAGTTATTATCAAACAACCAAAGAGATGAGCGATGCTGATGGGAACAGATAATGCCAGATATTGTTATCTTTATAGAATTGGACCTAAAAATGATGAACATAAAGCTTTCAGTTATTATCAAAAATCCAAAGAGATGAGCGATGCTGATAGGAACAGATAATGCCAGATATTGTTATCCTCATAGAATTGGACCTGATGAGCAATGCTGATAGGAACATCTAATGTCAGATATTGTTATCTTCATGGAATTGAACCTGAAAATGATGAACATAAAGCTTTCAGTTATTATCAAAAATCTACAGAGATGAGCAATGCTGATGGGAATAGATAATGCCAGATATTGTTATCTTCATGGAATTGGATCTGAAAATGATGAACATAAAGCTTTTAATTATTATCAAAAATCCACAAAGATGACCGATGCTGATGTGAACAGATAATGCCAGATATTGTTATCTTCATGAAATTGGACCTGATAAGGATGAACATAAAGCTTTAAGTTAATATCAAACATCCAAAGAGATGAGCGATGCTGATGGGAACATCTAATGCTAGATATTGTTATCTTTACAGAATTGAACCTGAAAATGATGAATATAAAGCTTTTAGTTATTATCAAAAATCTACAGAGATGATCAATGCTGATGGGAACAGATAATGCCAGATATTGTTATCTTCATGAAATTGGACCTGATAAGGATGAATATAAAGCTTTTAGTTATTATCAAACATCCAAAGAGATGAGAGATGCTGATAGGAACATCTAATGTCAGATATTGTTATCTTCATGGAATTGGACCTGAAAATGATGAATATAAAGCTTTCAGTTATTATCAAAAATCTACAGAGATGAGTGATGCTGATGGGAACAGATAATGCCGGATATTGTTATCTTCATGAAATTGGACCTGATAAGGATAAACATAAAGCTTTTAGTTATTATTAAATATCCAAAGAGATGAGCGATGCTAATAGAAACATCTAATGCTGGATATTATTATCTTCATGGAATTGAACCTGAAAATGATGAAAATAATGCTTTCAGTTATTATCAAAAATCTAAAGAGATGAACAGTGCTGATGGTAACAGATAATGCTGGATATTGTTAGCTTCACCTGAAAATGATGAACATAAATAAAGCTTTCAGTTATTATCAAAAATCCACAGAGATGAGCATGCTGATGGGAACAGATAATGCCGGATATTGTTATCTTCATGAAATTGGATCTGATAAAGATGAACATAAAGCTTTTTATCAAAAATTCGTAGAGATTAGTAATGCTTATAAGAATATATAATGCTGGTTATTGTTATCATAATGGAATTGGACTTGAAAAGGATGAATATAAGGAATTTACTTACTATAAAAAATCTACAGAGATGAGCGATGCCAGTTATTGTTACCATTATAGAATTGGTCCTAATAAAGATAAATATAAAGCTTTTAGTTATTATTAAACACCCGCAGAGATGAGTGATGCTTATAAGAACATCTAATATCAGATATATGTTATCATCATAGAATTGGATCTGATAAAGATAAACATAAACTTTCAGTAATTATCAAAATTCCACAAAGTCCTTTATCAAAATTTTATAATAATTTATAATCGAAGTACTTAAGATGAACTAATCATTTTTGCATTAAATTAGTCTGTAATGATATTATTTTTATTACTCAAGTATTAGGTCACACAAATCATTTTGCATTTGAAATTTCGGTCAGGTGGTTGGATTTTTTTTAATTAATCTAAACTATTAGCCTAAATTTTCTTGAAACCAAGGTCTTTTAATTTCTAAGGCTTTCTTGAAAAACATTTTACTTGTTCAGGTACTATGACCATGATTTCAAATTCTTTAATTAATTTTCAAATCAGTTAAATCACAAGGCATTATAAATTATGCTGAGTATAAACTTACGGTAACTAGAGTGATTTGTATTAATCCGTTATCCATTAATTCTGAATCTTAGTGAATAGACTGCATTTCTTCCTGAAATAATTCAAAATTTTAATTTATCAAAATAGGAATACTAATAGAATAGTTTATCTTTATATCAGATTGTTATCAATATGAAATGAGAAAATAGCTTGGTTTACATATTTATCTAGACCTAATTGTACGTAATTTTAAAAAATTATCTATACATGGTGTCCACGCTAAATTTGTTAGTATCTTAGCCATAGAGAAAAAAGTGTGTCTATAGTACCCTAGCCATATCGAAAAAAAAGTGTCAAACAGATGAGATTCTACTTGAACACCATTCAAATTAGACAAAATTGACCATCAAAATGTAATTTTTCTTTTCAACTTTGAGTGAAAATATCTTGACAACCACTTATCAAAAATTAATAAATATTTTTTTTTATTTTAAATATACAGATATATGGAATCTGAATAAAAAAAATTTCATTAATTTTAGATAGGTTGTTGTGAGCAGCTTCTGTTTTGATAATTATCTAAGTTTTTTTAAACTTTAGCGAAAATATTTCAAAAACCACCTATCTAAAATCAATGAATTTTTTTTATTCCAATTTTATATATCTGTATTTTAAAAATAAAAAAAATTTATTAATTTTTAATAGGTGGTTGTTGAGATATCTTTGCTCAAAGTTGGGAAAAAATTTAATTGCAGCTTGTTTCGATAGTTTTTCTTAACTTTGAGCGAAAAATATCTTGATAATCACCTATCTAAATTAAAAAAAAATTTTAATTATACAGATATATAGAATTAGAATAAAAAAAAATTATTGATTTTAGGTAGTTGTTAAGATATTTTCATTCAAAGTTGGGATAAAATTCCAATCAGAAACTTATTTACTATATAAGATTACATGGATCTGCATAAAAATTTACCATACACTGTGATGCACCCCTGATCACGGGATATAAATAGCGATCATCAACTGATTAAATCAGTTGATTTTTTTTTTCAATGCATTATACCTATATAGTAGTCACTAATATTTTTTTTCTTTTGTAACAGTTCAGACCTTCACTTGGAGTTAATGCCGTTGTCATTACCAGAGCTGTCATTTGGAGTTGGTGTCGCAATTTCAGCTTCGCTGTTGTGCTGTCGTCATTACCAAAGCTGTCGTTTGGAGTTGGTGTTGCAATTTTGGCTTTGCTGTTGGTGCTTTGGTGAATTGCGTTCGCTGTTGTTGTTGACTGTTGTTGGTGTAAATTTGTGTTGTTATTGGGTATGCCATTTAAGTGTCACTTCTTGTGCTGGTGAAGCTGTTCTTGGTACTTAGTTTTGTCATTATATAAACAACATTGAACAATGTAAGGGGATTAGGTTTAGTTTAATAATTTAAAATTAGAGTACTGTTTTTGTTTTCTTGCTTATACATGCGTTACTTACCGGTTGTTATTTTTTTTCTAGGACTTTTATGAAAATTGTGAGCACTTGTCGTCTGTCTTGGCATTCAGGACGGTTTTTTTATTTCTTCATTGTCTTGTTTTTCATTCATGAATGCATTATTAATATTTGTTTCTTTTTTCTAGGATTGGTTTTTTTTTTTTTTTTAATATTAAGGTGACCACTTTGGGGTCTGGCACATTTTATTAAACTTTGGATCGAATGCCAGGGCAACCACATGGGCTACCTCTGACTTTGTTACATTAACGAGAAAACATGCTAGCCATATATAAACTTTTGGTTGTCAATTTAAGCAGTCTTCATATGTAACCCATATGAACTACACTAGATGTCGTACCTGTAACCCACTATTACTTGAGTTACCCAATTAAATCCTCTGATCAACTTAGCGCCGTCGGGTTATTCTTCTCAAAGAGGAACTGCTGTGTAAGCCTCTTAGGACTTTAAAGCAGACACACACTACCATATAGGGGGGTCCTTTATCCTTATGGTAAACTTACCTGAGCGGTCCATGTCCTACACATGTATCACCTAGATTTTCGGTAACTTATGCCTAGGCCATGGCCAAGTACTTGCGGCTTTTTACCTCTGCTACTATTACCTACTCTGTGCCCTTGCAAAGTTTGTCCAAACCCCAGCACACACTTTACAGACTATCAATAGTACTTCGATGCCAACTAACGGTGCCCTAAACTCCCAATCCAGATGGCCTGGGAGGGACTAGTGGGTGTCTTCTAGTATTCTGAATGAATTCTTTTTCCTCCGGCTAGTCCGGCAGCCTGGTTGGTATAGTGCTTTTGCCAAACACTCGGTCCTCGTTTAGTTTACTGCTAGTGTTTGGTTCCCTAGATGATAATCCTTTACATAGTACCGTTGAAGATCTGTGCTACCTCTTTACTCAGGACTTCCCAAGCGGGCTTTCATATTCCCTGATTTCTTGGATTGATTTGGCTGCTTCACTCAGGTTTCATGTAACTCATGCATTACACTACATTCCACAATCTTCCAATACAAGTTGGTGAGACCAAGGTTATAGGTGCTTACCCAATCGATATGTCATACAGTTTTACCGTAACACATTTCCGCAAATTCAAATTTTGTCACCAGTGGGATTCGAACTCTTGTCCTGCCACTTGGGGGTGTGACAACTTACTAACTACACTAAGTCGCCACACCCTTTTTTCTAGGATTGTTAGGCTTCTTGAAAACTGTTGGGCATCTGTTTTGAAAATCTTGGAAAGTATGATTTTGTATATTATATTCGTTGTTCTTATTTCTTTCTTGTTTGTGAATGTGTTACTAATGCTTCTAGTTTTTAGAGCGTCTCTAAGTTTCTTGAGATTTGTGGAGCATATGACTTGCGAATTCGAGATATATGACTTCATTTTTTTGTTGCAGTTTTTTTTTGTGTACGTGTTACTAATGCCTTTTTTTTAAATAGGTTGGTCTTGAGAACTTTTATAATTCCTGTTTTTAGATATATTAGGTTCATATGATTTCTTCTTTTTTTTTGTTTTGATTTTGTTTTCCTTCTTTTTTTGCTTTTACTAATGTTTTTTTCTTTTGGTTTATTATTTATTGCTTTTCTAGTGCCATCACACAATGTCTTCGTCATTGTGTCGTCATTATTGGAGTGATAAAAACACATGCTGTTGGTTTTGTTATTATTAGATAATAATTAGCTTCATCATTTGTGTTGTCATTATTGGAGTGTTGAAATAAATTGCTTTCTTCGTTGGATATTTACATCACTGATTTGTCCTCAATTTCGTCATTATCATTGGTGGTTGCCATAATTATCTTGGATTCATCAGTTTTGCTGCTAGTTAGGGTGTTTTAGATTTCATCGCTTTGTTGTTATTTAGGGTTAGGAAGTTTTAGATTTCATTGCTTTGCTATTATTTAGGGTTAGGGAGTTTTGGATTTCATCGTTTTGCTGTTAGTTAAGGTTAATTAAATAGTTTTAGTTTTATTATATAGTTGTAACTTGGGTAGTGCAAAATAGTATTATATAATTGTTATATCATGCTATGCAAGTGTTATAAATTGATTGTTTAATAAAATTCCTAGTTATTATTAATAATCTTAAATCATATAATAAATTGTATAAATTGCTGTAAATCGTATAATGGCTATTGGTCACATTGATCATATAACATAGGGTGCACCAAAAAAAAATCCTATATTTAATATCTAATTTAATATATTTAAAATTTATTTAAAATCTATTAGTAATACATTTAATATCTAGTTTAATCTATTTAAAATCTATTTAAAATTTATTTAAAATCTATTTAAAATCTATTGTTATATATTTAAAATATTAATATTAGATAAAAACAAGTTGTTTGTAAGTGAGTTAATAGACTTGTTATTAGATTATTGTAATATCTTAACTATATTTAGCAATATCTTAACTATATTGAGCAAAAAACCAAGTTTCTGCAAAGGCACATTAAGTGAAAAATATTCCTGGGCTAATTTTACCATTGTGCGGGCCTATTTCTATAAAAATTTCCATTTTAGGAATGAAAAAGTTAAAAAGTTAATTCCGGCCAAAAATTATGTAAACAATTATGTAATGCGGGCCAAAATTTTGTAGATCACGGCCGTTAGCCAATCAAAATCGAGGATCCTCCATGAAATTTTGGTGCGGCTAGGTTCAATCGTAGACTCCTGGCAGAGTCCACTAAAACCAGTGCATACAAAGATAATATGTTACACGGCCATATATAGCAAAGATGGTCAAGCCAAAATTGTACTGTACGTACAGTACGTACGTACGTACGTACGAACGTAGAAATTTACGCAAAGATCATACGTATTATGATAATCAATCGTACTTAGGCGGCTTTAAAATGCGTCAAGGAAGATTTCGCAAGATAAACAACTTAATAAAACTTGGAAAAATTGTGCAGTAATAGGTCAAAAAAAAAAAAAAAATTTAAGCGGGCAAATTCGCCCGCTAGACGGTTTAGGGATAACACACATGTATTAATTGGCTATAATCACCAGTCTAAAAAAATCCCGTATGTAAGTCAAAATCCAAGATCATGTGTAATGCAAAACAACTCAAAACAACTCCAAACAGCAAAGTGACAAACCAAAAAAAAAAAACTCTTGCACAACGTTCTTTATGAAATTTTGCTATAATATTCTAATTTTAGTCTTATAGCAAAACCCCAATCCTAACCTAAACGAACAACTTTTTTTAAAATTAGACGATGCTAAACTTGTACACTTATTTTAAAACATTATACGTAGTAAGTCATTTAAATCTATCATTATTTGCCATAGGACACCAAGTAGGCGTACTTAATCTATAAAATCTAAAATTATTAACTATAAGTGTCTTTTTATTCGTTAAATTTATTAATATTGACTAATCAAACGTATTTAGCAATATTAGGCAAATCTCCAGAGGATAAACATACGTACGTATCAATGTTTAAGATAAGCAAAATTATGTTAGTACGTATTTACATCCGTATGGACGTGTACGTATCTACGTAGTAAATTCATTATTATATTTTACAGGTTGTCATTGTTGTTTTAGTTAACAGAATAATGCTTAAGCAGGGATAATTACATTACATCACGTTATTGAAGCAAGATTTGTTTCATTCACAATCAAGAATTAAGGAACCACTGATAACTTCCAACGCAATTGCATAATCATTCATTCCACGGACTTAAGGTTAGCTACTCCGGTCATAAGTGTACACCAATATAGTAGAAATACTGTATTTCGAAGTTATTACAGAATTAGTTTACAAAATGCCTAAATGTATTGTTTCGCATAGCGACAATAATGGATATTCGGAATACGATCCGAGGTCTGGTTGAACAATTTACATTGCACTCGGAGAATTACGGATGGGTATTCTCGTAAGAAGACAACGTTTGTCGTACAAATTTAGAAAAAAAAGGATATAATAATTTACATCAATATCCTACAATTTTGGTATGTATTTATTTATGATAGGGATATAAAAGCCGATGATTGGGTAGTATGAGACTGTCACTATTAATAGAAATTTATTTTTCTGCGGATCCATTAAGCCAAACTCGTACGTATAAATAGCCAAATTTTTTCCGTTGAAAAAAACTTCAAAAAAAAAAAATCAAAATCAACAGAGGTAAAAAATTTGTACAAGATTTTGAAAATTTTGAATTATTTTTATTTTATTCATATTGGTTCTTTTTTATTATTATTATTTATAATAGTATAATTATCCTGATGATTAACGTAATGTCTTTTTGGTACAAACTATATGATGGAAAAGCAGTAACACCAGGAAATGACCTAAAAATCATGTACTATAAAAATGTATATGGTTTTAGGCACGTTCGTTACAACGAAAATCCCTACGCAGATCCTTATCACCCCAACTTTTACTTGGTACATGTTTGAAAGAAGGGATCACTAAAAATTTTCGTACAATATAAAATTAATTTACCATATTACCATTAAATATCTTATAGTGCATATGTATATACATTCATATATTTCATCCATTTATTGTATATTATCTTTAAAATTTTCAATATTTTATCAACAAGACTATTATATGCTAACATATTTATGTAACATGGCTGTTCAGTCGGCCCTATTTTATTATGATTTATTATTATTCATTTTTTATTTTTTATTTTTTTAAACAAAAAAAAAAAAAAAAAACACCGCTTGACGGTTCCTGTTCTTAAAAATAAAAAAAATTGATTTAATCTATTTGCGAATATTTGGTCGCAAAAATATAAATATCTTATTTTTTTTTACAATTTTTTTGTAGTTGAAATTGATTAATTGCTACGAACAGTAATCAAATTAAATAGAGCATTAAATAGAGCGTTGACTAAATAATCCCCTGCACGTGACCTCTTACGAGGAGGTAATTTGCAACCAGTAGTAAAAATTATAGCCAGGGAATTATAAAGAATAATTTCCCGGAAAATTTTATATA
>CAJVPZ010000770.1:0-17064 GCA_910592135.1 Racocetra fulgida | reverse complement strand
AAACTAAACAGCCGCTAACAGCAATTAATTTATTGTCAATATTATCACATTGGAATAAGTAAGAGTTATTAATATATTTGATATAAGTAATTTGATAATAACGAAGTTTAATTACCTATATACGTAGTTGATTCTTACGTAATGTGATACGTAATAGCAGTATTTTTATCCAACATTTTTAACTAGTTTTATCGTTTTTGTTTTAACGGTTTTAACCTACAATTTATATTATTATCAGTTTTATCATGTGACAAAACCCAAAACATAGTAATGTTAAAACGTTATGTCGGCATCACTAGTTCCGACCCGTCACAAAATCCCAACCCAGGTCACCCGGTTCACCCGGGTGGTAAAAGAAATTCTGCAAGGAGATTTATACCACGAAATTATCAATCAAATTAGATGTTTATTTACTCAACAACTAATTAAATTGTAAAATTCATGAGTCTGAGTAGCTTATTTAAATATTTAGATTAACGTGCTAAATTAATGCGACCGATAAAATTAAATAGTAAATATTTATAATGTGACTGATAAAATTAAATAGTAAATATTCATAAATATGAATAATTAGATTAATAAATGTTTTATACTTATGCACTAAATACGAATAGAATGAATCAATTGGTATGTGAATATTTATGAACGTGATATCAAATTTTTTATACTCATGTACTAAATATAAATATGTAGTAAATCTTCATGAGCTTGGGTAGCTTAATTAAAGTTGTTATCTGCTTGATGTCCCGCCTCTTGCAGTTAGGAATAGGAATCAGTTATATGATTAGTTGACTAAATAGACTAAACATAGTAATTTATATATAAATTTTTTAGTCAACTAAATCGATTCCTATCCCTACTTGCAGTTCTGTGATGTGGATGTAGATTTAAATTATGACTGGAACATGTTTTCTAATAATCTAAAAACATTTGATATGCATCAATAATTTGGGTTATAGTTGTAGCTCAGACTACAGTTTTATTGTTTTGGTTTCATTCTGCAAAGCACTTCTATTACACTGTTTTTATAGATTCTGAAATAACTAATAAAAATTAACCAATAATTACTTAGTTAAATTAAATAAGTTTTGAATTTGGTATTATTGATATTGGATTTTCAGCATTACAATAATATCAATAATACCAAATTCAATTATTAAAATATTTTCAAAAAAACTTTTTCTGATAATCCTCTAGTTAACAACAACAGAAAGCTAAACTACAGAAAAATACTATAGAAATGTTCAAAAAAATAATATTTTTAGTCCTACTTTTAAGTAAAACAGTTGTCAACAAAGCTTGAGGATTTAGCTTACTTCTCCAAAAGATTAATATATTGTTTACTTACCAAATCAGTCAGCATTGTTTACTTTTACCTATCACAACTAACATGTAAATACATATGTAACATAGATATGTAGATTATATGCTTTGAAAGTGGTAATCTAAACAAACAATGCTTTGAGACCAATAGTGTGAATTTCTAACCTTTATACAGTGTCAATATTGAAGAAATATATATTTTTTTCTCTATTTGAAAGTTTTTACTTAGATATACTAATTATAAATTAGAGTAGAGACTAGTTTAGATAGTAGTATATTTGGGTCTTCTCTTTCTTCTTCTATAACTAATAGTAGCTAGTCTTAAATTAGTTTATAAATAGAAAATTAAGAGGTGATTTGCTACACTTAGGTGGTTATACAAGATATAATAGATAGTTAAAAATTAATATTATCTTGATACAAATCTGTAACTAATCTTATCATATATATAGCAAATTCAAAAAAAAATAGTAGTATATAATTTTTACAAAGCCTAACACAGGCTTATAATTGTGACTATCTGGTGTAGATAAAAAGTTCTATAATTTTCTTTTTCTTATTTTTTCCTTACCCCTTTCTTTTCTTGTTTATATCTTTTATTATACTTCTCTATGCCTCTGTGCTTTTTTTAAAATAGTTTTTTTCTCTTATTTTTTTATAAGAAGATGTTATTAGATTAGTAATATTTTATTGTAAAGCAGTGGTCAGATGAGTCTTCTGTTAAATATTAACTAATTGATTATATCTTGCTAGTATTGTAGATTATCTATAGATGTGTATAGATAATTAGTTAGATTATACAAAGTAATACAGGATCTTAAGATCAAAGTTTTATTATTTTATATTTTCTACAAAATGATGGCTTTAATAAATAAAGTCACTGGCTTGATCACCTAAGTTGAAAAAATAATACTAAATTCAAAGTCTAATCAAATAATCATTAGTTAATTTTTAGCTATAATGCATATTATATTTATATCTTAAAATAAATTATAAATATTTAATCTGGTTTACTCTGATATAAACTCTACTTTTCTCTTTTTTATTACAATATTTATCAAAGTATATATTAAGCAATTAGTAAGTAGTTTATAAATATTTAACTTATTCTTATTTAGTATAAGATAGGTTGAAATGTAATTAAAAGTACTTATTTAAAATATTTATAAATATTATAAAAATTAAGTACTTAAGAAATATAAAATTTAATATTAATTAAGTACTTGAAATTTTAATTGCTTTAAAAATATTAAATATAAATACTTATTTAATATTGCTATTTAATTAGTATAAGGTTCTGTTTAGATAAATATCTTGATATTGTTGTTTGAAATAAAGAACAAACTCTAATTTCAATATATTTTAATATGAAAATTACTTTTTTTTTAATATTAAGGTAACTACTTTGGGGTCTGGTACATTTTATTGAACTTTGGTTCAAATGCTAGTGAAATGATATAGGCTACCCAGGGTTGGCAATGGACTATATCTATAGAAAATAAGTTTGTCAATAGAACTCAATAGACCAATATCATAATCTATTGATCTATTGGACTATTAGTCCATTAATATAAGCCAAAATAAGGTCAATACTAAAAAATCTCAAATATCATATGGTATAATATTCTAAACTCATTTATAAAAGCTATATAATTATTTTACTTACTTGTCTATTGGTCTATTAGAATAGTGACCATCTAATAGAACCAATAGAACTAGTCAATGGACCTGGGGTCCATTCATACTATTGGACAAATGTGACTACCTCTGCCTTTGTTACATTAACAAAAATATAGTTAGCCACATATATAACTTTAGTCATTGCCTATTTAAGAGCTTTGTTATATATATTACTATCTATAGTTATCTGCTACTTGCCATATTTAATATTTGCCTGTGGATCCCTTATTTAATTTCACTAATCAACTTAGTGCTATTAATATTTTTCCAAAGAGGAACTGCTGTTAAGGCTTCTTAGAATACTTTATCCTTGTGATAAATCTATTAAAGTGGTCCATGTCCTACACATGTTTCATCTAGATTTTTGGTAACTTATACCTAGACTATGGCCAAGTACTTGCAGTATTTTATCTCTGCTACTATCACTTACTTCTTGCCCTTGTAAAGTTCATCCAAACCCAGTACTCTACTTTGATGCCAACTGTTAATGCTCAAACTTCCAATCCAGATAGCCTGAGAGAGACCAGTAGATATCCTCTAGTATTTTGAATGAATACTTTTTCCTTTGATTATCTAGTGGGCTGGTTGATATAGTGCTTTTGCCAAATATTCAGTCTTCATTTAGTTTACTTCTGGTGTTCAGTTTCCAGATGATAATCCTATATGTAGCATCATCAAAAATCTGTACTACCTCTCTACTTAGGACTTCTCAAGCAGACTTCCATATCTCCTAATCACTTAGATTAATTTGGCTGCTTCATTCAGAATTTGTGTAACTTATACATTATACTATTGTTTTACAACCTCATAGTACAAGCTAGTATGATTAAAGTTACAGGTGCTGACCCAATTGATATGTTATACAGTCTGCTATGACACATTATATAAATTCGAATTTCTTTACTAATGTAATTTGAACTCTTGTTCTGCTAATTGAGGGTGCAACAACTTAATATGAAAATTACTTTTTTAATGCATCAAATATTAAAATATCAAAAAAGTAACTTTATATTTTCTGTCTGTTTGTTACATGATTTAAGATTTCGCAAAATTTTTTAGTCCTATTCTATACCTTTATATGTTATTAATCTATAAAAAAGATAAGTTTTTTTAGTGCTACATTAAAAATAAGATCTTTTTTGAACTCTATTTTCTTATCTACACTCTATATATCATTAATCTACAAAAAAAGAAAAGATTTTTTTGGTGCTATATTAAAAATATAACCTTTTTTAGAATCCTATTTTTTTATTATATATTTATATTATTATTATTTATATAAAAATTTTACATAGTTATTCAATTATTTTTTAGCAATATCTTAGCAACTAATGGATTATTTTTAATAATTTTACTATTATTAGATGTGTTTTGATAGGTTTTACTACAAAATTCTGATATCCAAAATCTCAACAGATCATAATAATAGCATTACATAATATAACAATTAAATATTTAAAGTTTGACAATGATTGTTAATATGATTACTAATCATTAAATATTAATTATCACACCAGAATTATGGGTTTTAATTTTAGATATCAGGATTTTGTAATAAAACCATTTTGATAAGCTCTACAATTTTTACTTAAGTCAAAAAAATAATTAATTTAATAAAAAAAGTTTTTTTGGGTAAATACTATATTTAGAGTATATACAGAACTTCAAGCAATATATAAATAGATTAGAAGATATTAAAAAAGAAATTTTTAAGAAAAATTTAATAAACATTGCATTTTTACATTAAATTTTAGTAACAAATAAGCATTTTTAAAGCAAATTTGATATAAAAATAAGCAAACCTAGATTTACCTATTTATATATTACTCTGGGTTCTGTATATACTATATGATTTATATAATAATTTGCATTATATTATATTAAAATCATATACTAATTAAGTAACAAATCACTAATTAAATAAATTTCAGATATACAATGCTTTGAATTTACCTAGTATATTATAATACTTGTAGTAATTTAAGAAAAAAAAAAAGCTAATAAATAGGTAACATTTAGAAATTTTTTTAGCAGATAAGCCAGACTAATTTAATTTAGTAGTTTATATTACCCTCTAGCCCATTCTCTTCTTTTGTGAAAAGGATGTAATATAAACTACTGAATTAAATTGGTCTAGCCTAATTTGTGGATTGACTAACTAGCAACCTCTACTTAACAGCACAAACTCTTACTCCAACCACATGCACTTGATAACAAAAACTTTTATCTAATATGAAACAGTATACTAGTTGAACACAAACTCTATTACTTTATTCACTATTTGCAAATACTGCAAATATTACACAGTAGCATTTACTTAATAAAGCAAGCTACTAAAATAGCATACATTAACAAACTGAACCACTACACATAAATTCTCAACTTTGACAACAAACTACATACTCAAATCACACATTCTAAATTATCAAAAATAAAGACTTTAAAATCAAACTCTTCTAAGTTTATACTACTGGCATACCAAGAAATACTTCAACCCCACTTGCAATCATTTACCAGCATCATTAAAGATAACATCCACGGGCTAACTTGCATCACAAACAAAACAATTACACCAACTTATAAAGAACTCTGCCACAAAATATGCCAACAAACACCAAACTCAAAGTTTGGACCCACAGCACTCTTGCCATCTTTTTTACAACAAATGCACAATCACCAAACATTTCGCTACTGCAAGGTTTGATTCCAGGCAATTAGGGTTGGAGGCATGGCAAAATTTTGGGCATGCCCCCTGGGCATGCATCTAATTTTTGATTTTAAAAACATGCTCTATAGGCATGCCCCCAAAATTTTTTGTATACCAATTTTTTTATTTATAAATTTTTTTGAAAAAAAGCATGCCCCTAGGCATGCACAGAGGAGCATGCCTCTGAGGCATGCCCTGGGACACTGTGCCCCAATCCTACAGACAATATCCAGACACTGACTACAATTTCTAATAAACATTTATAAAAATATTCCACAAAGTATCCTCTAACATTCACAAGCATATATGCAAAAACAAACAGATACTGAACACCCTCACCATTACTTTCCACCCACCCCTACTCATCCCACCAGTACAGCTAATACAACATGTGGGTAAAAATTTTCCCCACACAAACATATCAACTCTATACATAGCTAAGCTAAATCTAGTGGAGGCCAGGTAGCCCATTCTAGTAGAGCTTTGGGCTGAGGATAAAGTAGTCCTAGCTGTAGGTCCCTGTAATAATATGTAACCCATTCCTATGTAATGTAACGCATGTTTATTCAATAAAGACTGAGGCCAGGCCTCACTCTTAAAAAATGTACAGTACCGTATCAGTGCCAATTGGACCGTAAATGATTCGGGTTTGGTGAAAGTTTCTAGTCCAATGGGCACGGATTTTGGTTCGGGTAATTATACGTAAATACAAAATTTCGTATTAACACCGGTTTCGTGCCATTCTGAATAACATGAATAACATTTCATTTCGTCATATAAAAGTCCTCTACGTACTGTCTTCACGTGCTACTCCATACATTCCCCGACACCAACCGTTGCCACATCCATACCACTTTTCTTATAGGAAAAGTATATAAAAAGAATTGATTTTTGACAATTTTTTACTTAGCTTCAGCCTTGTTTCGTTTAACCGCCTTGCAAATCTAGTAAACCAATAAAATTGTAAATTTTTATGAAACAAAAAAGCAAAAAACGGAAAAGCAAAGAAATTACTGTAAGTCTAAATTTAAGGCACTAATAAAACATGTTGGGGAGTAATTTTACATACAATACCTTTTCTAATCTTTAAATCAACTCTGACCCTAGATTTTTTATACTTCCTTTACAAATAAGACAATTAAAAAGTGAGATGGTAATTAAATAGACCGTAATTTGGAATTTCTTAATAATTATAAGTTTAGAGTAGAATTTTTTTTTTATATATAAAACTAGCCCTAAAATCCTAAATTTGGTTCTTACTTACATCAAGAACCAAAAATTTTAAGTATACGATTATCTTTTTTTATCAAGCTGAATGATGTAACAGATATTGATGGATAAATTCTTTATTAGTTCAAGATTTGCTCAGTAAAAATAAGTTATAAAAATATAGCAGCGGCAATGTCCGAAAATACACCCGGATGGGTTATTATAAATACTATAAATAACTAAGAATGGTTTAGAGGCTTCGGAGGCATACTGTCTGCTTACCGACTTTTTTTTCCAACCTTTTTTAGTCGTAAATTATGCTCATAAGAATTTCCATTTTTTTCATGATTGTTGTTGTTAATCCTATATGCACGTATACTTAAATAACTTTAAACCGGAAAATATGGATGAAACTCTATTCGGAAGTTTCAGATATTGGTGAAACAAAAAAGTTGAAATGCGATATATATAGGAAAATTTCATTCGCAACACTGATTTACAAACAAACCGAGGAGTGATTTTTGCATAAAATTATAATTTTTGGCAATTGATATGATGGAGCTTGTAGTTAAGTCGTTAATAGACGAGTTATCACGCAACATTTTATTGTCGGTGCTAAGTTTGCGTACACATGTTTCGGTATTGCTCTCCTATTATCATTATTGTTTTGCCATATAAAGTAATGTGTGTTTACTATAATATTACTATGTTTATATAAAAAGCTTTTTTTTGATGTGCAACTTCGTCTTATTTGTGTTATACCACTTACACACATACATGGTTATACGAATGCGGTACATAATTTATTTGCTATTGCATGAATACGTTTTTATTTAAATTCCTTACGTACCTTTACTACAAATCTTTATTTTTTTCAAATGTCAGATGAAAGTGGAATACCAAGTATTTATGAAGAAGGGAATGATTTATTAGAAAATAATATTAATCAAAAATTTAAAAATTTTAATGTCACTTACATATTACAGCCACCTAATTTATTTTTACATGAGGATAAAATGCCACAAAATTTAAGTAATGCTATTGAGATACTATGTAATCTGTATAAAGAAGAAGAAACAAAAGGAAATTATGCTACATCATTTTTTAACATTGTGGAACAGATTTTAGAACAAAATCAACAAAAACCAGAAGAAATAATTAATTGGTGCATAAATAATGATAGTAATAATTATATTATACAAAATATCATTGGACATTGTTATCTACTTGGAAGATGGATCGAAAAGGATGAAAGCAAAGCATTATTTTATTTTCAAAAATCTGCAGAAATGGGAAGTTCGACAGGAATATGTAATATTGGAAGTTGTTATGATCTTGGAATTGGTGTTGAAATCGATCATCACAAGGCATTCATTTATTATCAAAAATCTGCAGAAATGGATAATTCTTATGGAATAAATAATCTTGGTGGTTGCTATCAATGTGGAATAGGTGTTGAAAAAAATGAACGTGAAGCTTTTTTTTGTCATCAAAAATCTGCTAAAATGGGTCATGCTCTAGGATTGTCTGAACTTGGAAATTGTTATAGAAATGGTGTTGGCGTTGAAAAGGATTCAAATGAAGCATTTATTTGCTTTCAAAAAGCTGCTGAAATAGGAAACTCTAATGGACTTATCTCACTTGCTTATTGTTATAAAAATGGAATTGGAGTCAAAAAAGACGAACACAAGGCATTTATTTATTATCAAAAATCTGCTGATATTGGGCATGTTGATGGAATATGTGAAGTTGGTTATTGTTATCAAGAGGGAATTGGTGTAGAAAAAGATCAACATAAAGCATTTTTGTATTATAAAAAATCTGCTGAACTGGGAGATTCTAATGGAATGTCGTGGGTTGGTAATTGCTATAAAAATGGGATTGGTGTTGAAAAAGACGAACATAAGGCATTCATTTATTATCAAAACTCTGCTGATATGAAAAATGCTGGTGGAATATGTAATCTTGGCTTTTGTTATCAAAATGGTGTCGGTGTCGAAAAGGATGAACATAAAGCATTTATATATTACCAAAAATCCGCTAATATGAGAAATTCTGATGGAATGTTCTCTGTTGGTTATTGCTATGAAAATGGAATTGGCATTGAAAAAGATGATCATAAAGCATTTCTTTATTATAAAAAGTCCGCTGAAATGGGGAATGTTAATGGAATATATAATGTTGGTTATTGTTATCAATATGGAATTGGTGTTGAAAAAGATGAGCATAAGGCATTTATCTATTATAAAAAGTCTGTCGATATGGGATATGATAGTGGAATGGTTCAGGCTGGTTACTGTTATAAAAATGGAATTGGTGTTGAAAAGGACGAACATCAAGCATTTATTTATTATCAAAAATCCGCTGAGATGGGAAATGCTAACGGAACATCACAGGTTGGATATTGTTACCAAAAAGGAATTGGTGTCAAAATAGATGAACATAAGGCATTTAATTATTATTTAAAATCCGCAGAGATGGGAAGTGCTAGTGGGACATATAATGTTGGATATTGTTATCAATATGGAATTGGTGTTAAAAAGGATGAACATAAGGCCTTTATTTATTATCAAAAATCTGCTGATATGAAGAATTCTGATGGAATGTTTTCGGTTGGTCATTGTTATGAAAATGCAATTGGTGTTAAAAAGGATGAACGTAAGGCATTAAATTATTATCAAAAATCTGCTGATATGGGAAATCCTGGCGGTATGAATGAAGTAGGTTATTATTATCAGAATGGAATTGGGACTGAGAAAGATGAATTTAAGGCATTCTTTTATTATCAAAAGTCTGCAGGTGTGGGTGATGCTAACGGAATGTGTGGAGTTGGTTATTGTTATCTTTACGGAATTGGTGTTGAGAAGAATGAAAAAAATGCATTTATTAATTATCAAAAATCCGCTGAAACTGGAAGTGTTGTTGGAATATATAGTCTTGGTTATTGTTATGAAAATGGAATTGGAGTCGAAAATGATGATCATATGGCATTTATTTATTACCAAAAATCTGCAAAACTGGGTGATGTATATGGAATGTCTCGAGTCGGTCACTGCTATCTTCATGGAACTGGTGTTGAAAAAGATGAATATAAAGCATTTATCCATTATCAAAAATCTGCCGAAATGGCAATTGCTAATAAAATACATAACACGTAATTGATAAATTATTTTATGATTATAAAGACTATCAAACAATGCAATCCATAGATTCTGTAATTACAAATAATATGGAGCGTCAAGCAAAAACACGGCTTATGACATTTTTTGCAAAAATGAGTTAACCGTGATATCGTATAAAGTAGGCATTATTCTATATAATTTGACATTTAAAATATAGATTTACATAATAAAATTTTGTCGATGCCTTCTTTTTTAAATCTTGTATACGATTCGTAATCTAAAATTAGAATTTAGAAATTCGATTGTCGATCCATGTTGCAGAGTCATAAAAATACATTCGTGTGATTGGCTAATTGATGTCGGCACAAACTTAAATTTTTAGCAAAAAAAAACAAATTAGAAATATAATTAAAAGCTGTATTAAAGAAAACTATATTATTTTGAATACCAAAAATCGACTTTGCAAGTTTTTAAGGTATAATAGCTAAACCCATCTGGATTTGATAATAGTTATTTTTCTACCATTTTATTTTAATAAACACTAAAGCATGCTACTTATAATCCTGAATTTGACAAATTCTAATTGTTAAAAAACAAAAGGCTACCAGAAAATTATAATCTATGTCATAGAAAATGTTTAATAATCTAAAAAATTGTGTAAAAAGATTCCTTTAAACATTTATTATAAAACGCGCCGAATGGTGGTTTGGTGTTTATCATATGTTTTTATTATGTTTTATAGAATTTTCTGTTTTATAAATATAAAATTGTTTATTTATTATAAAATGCACCTATCATTACGAAGTTGTACAAATACAATATTATATTTATTATAAGGAAAAGACTAGTCAATACACCGTGCACTTTGTGCACCTTACTATAAAATTGCTAATATCTCAAAATTTTGACTAGGTAACCCTATTGTGTAACATAAACAAAAATGCTTCTCTCGCAAGTTTACCTTACCCTAACCCTAATCCTAACCTTAATTCTAACCTTAACATATTTCGAGCTTAGTTTTGCTATAGGGTGCACAAAGTGCACCGGTGCACTGTTAGATATTCCCTTATTATAAGATGCACCTATCATTACGAAGTTGTACAAACACAATATTATTAAAGAGTATTTAAATCTTATATTTATAAAGTATTTAAAATTTTAATTGCTAATTAAGTATTAAATTTTATATTTATTAAATCCTTAGTTATTTAATTATTTTATAAGTACTTTAAAAAAAACATATTATAGCAATATCTTAACTTTCCTTATATTTAACAAATATGTTTTATAATTGTTTATAATGTGCTCTAACATTGCGATACATAGTGATTTGGCACTTTTATTATATGGTTTTATTTATTATAAATGATCATAATATTTTATCTAGTGTTTATTTTTAAAATCATTTTAGGTAATTTCAGAATTTTTTGAGCTAATCATGAGAATATAAATTTTGATTTGCCGGGGAAATAATTTGGTGTACTTTTGTAATCCGTACAGGTACTAGTGTATTACATATCAAGTTCTGATACTTCTCTAGTTTGTTCTTCAAAATTTTTATCGAATTCATATTTATAAGAAAAAAGTATAAAGATTAGCATTTCTTTTTTAAAGTAAAATCACAGCCGTATTTGATTTGCTTTTTAACCCACTATTAGATTATTTGACGAAATATCACTGATCACTACTACGTTTGATTGTTTGTCCATGTGCGAATTTTTTAAATGGCTTATAAACAACTCGTGAGCTGCCTCATTTTCTTTTTAGTTAAAAAGAAAAAATAATTACGAAATAATTTTATATTAATGTATTATAAATATTTTATGTTCTGAACATTCCCCAAAAACTTTTTGTCGTACTCGGGTCATATTTATATTTTTTGCTTGTCATGTGGCTTAGATCTTCTTTTCATGCGCAGGAGGCTTTTATATATCATACAAATACTAAAACTTTTTTTATTTGTGACTATGCAATCAGTAAGCCGCCTACTTTCTTGTAATAAATTTAATGAACTTTTTTTCAAACAAAAATAACTATTTAACAAGATAGCTGCACAACTGTGTTGCGCTATATTTGAAGTTCTAATTGTTTGAGTTTTAACCTAGAATAATATATGATTCTAGATAATATTAAAAAAATCAGAGAAAATGCATTTGGTTCTGTATTTTCTGCAACCTGGTTTTCCTTTTAATAATTCATGAAATTTAAACTGATTATTTGTACGATTACAATAAATTATACAGTTATTTAACTATCATGCAATTTTTATCATTTTGCTAAATATAAACTAATCTCAAAATTCCAATGTATCATTATTTATTATTACTTGATTAGATAACTATTAAAAACACAACTAAAAAATATATAAAAATCTGTTTGCTATTATAATAGGCACAATCTCCTACAACTAAGTCGTGCTTCTCTAAGCAATTTAACTAGAATAAATACTTTTAACATATTCGAACCTGTGTCAACAAGAACTGCTTCTAGCATATCTAAAACTGTGTTAACAAGAAACTATTTCTAACTTACCTAAAATTGCATTAGCAAAAGGCATTATTTTTTGGTGCATCCTGCACTCGGTGCACCCCTCTTAATATCTCAAAATTTTACTAGGGTAACCCCTGTTGTGTGACTAATAAAAAATGTTTTCCGTAAAGTTTTTACCCTAATCCAACCCTAACCCTAACCCTAAACCTAACTCTAACTTTAATTTAATGCTTATTTATATTGATTTTGCTGTAGTTTGCTATAAGGTGCACCGTGTGCACCCTGCACAAAATAATAATTTCCTTAGCAAAAAACCACCTTTAACATATCAAATATCATTAACAAAAAACTCCTAACATATCTATAACTGTAATAGCAAGAAACTATTTCTAACTTATTTAAAACTCATAAGCAAGAAACTACTTCTAATATATCTAAAACTGTTTCAGCAAAAAATTATTCAAACTGGCGTTAGCAAAAAACTACTTCTAGCATATCTAATACTGCATCAGCAATAAATTACTTGTAATATATCTATAACTGTGATAGCAAGAAACTACAGTGCGTACAACCTAGTCCTAGCAAATAAAATGGATGAAATTCAAATTGCTAATCCTTCTTCAAAAAAAATAGTAAACAATAAATACTATCTTAAAATGTTAAATTCAAACAAGCTAGACACCTCCAAGTTCTTGAAATTTTTTTAAATCTATTTATTAAAAGGTTATAGCTGGTTAAAGTTAACTTTTTAAATACATGTAAAAAGGCAAATTTGGCCTCTTTAAGCAAATAATTTAATTTAATTTAATATATATTAAAATTTAAAATTTGGCCACTTTATATATATTAAAAATTTAAAATTTGGCCACTTTATATATAAATATTAGCTAAATTTTCAAATTTGCCTCTTTATATATATAAAAAATAAAATCTGAATTTGGCCACTAAAAATTTTTATTTGCTGCAACTAGGTTGTATGCACTGTACTTCTAATATCTAACTGCATTAGCAAAAAACTATATAAAACTGCATCAGCAAAAAACATTTAAACTGGCGCCAGCAAGAAACTACTAACATATTTATAACTGTTAACAAGAAACTATTTTTAGCATATCGAAAACTGTGGCAACAAGAAACTACTTCTATCATATCTAAAACTGTGCCAACAAAATGCTACTTCTGACTTATCTAAAACTGTGTCAGCAAGAAACTGCATCTAACATGTTTATAACTGTGTCAGCATGAAAATACTTCTAACATATCTACTAACATATCCCTATATACAGTAAAGCTACGTCAACAAGTAACTACTTCTAACATATCCATAACTGCGTCATGATTTCTGATTTTTATATTATAAAGTAAATATCTTTATCTTATTTTTAAATGAATAAAATAACATTAAAAAATTCAATCAATAATAAAGGTTTATAACTCCCATGCGCATTGCAAAATACATAAATATTAAATATAAAGTAAATTTAAAACCAAATAATATTACTATATCTATAATATAACTCCCTTTAAGAATATATTAAGTGCCTTGTTTAGCATGAAAATTTTATATTAAAAATTTTATACATAAAGCTAAAAAAAATGATGTATAATAAAAACATATAATAGGTACAAAACCACCATAGGTTATTTTATAAAAATGTAAAATAAAATCTTAACTGTAATATTTATAAGATTTCAAATTAATAAAAGATATTTGTAATAATTATTAACAATTTTGAAAATTTGTTTATAAATTAATAAGTCATACACACTCAATATACAATATATCTTTATTATTTTAAAACATCTTAAAATTAAATTGCAATCAATATTATCAATTAATCCCAAAATTTTCAACCATTGAAACGATTTCTTTTGTATCGATAAGTTTGGAAGTATACATCACATTATCATGTTTTTGTGAGGTAATTGGTAATTCTTTGATTGATTTGTCAGCTTCTAAAAATTGCTGTTTGATCTCTTTTTCTGAATCAATAAATTGTTCATCAAATTTATCATTACTATTATTGACGGTTGTAAGTTTTTTTCGTTCTTTATTAAAAATCCCAGCAACTTTATCTGAATTAATCCATTGTTTGGTTAATTTGACAATACTATTTTTGGCGACTATAAGTTCATACCATTTTTTAAATTTATTAATAATCTCAACAGTCGTAGGTCTTTTTTTCATATCTGAACTAATACATTGTTTGGCTAATTTGATATAACATTTTGGTATTCTTGTAATAACTTCAGGTCGTAATCCATGACAAATCATCGAAGCTAATTCTGCATCAAAATTATAACCATCGAAAGGTCTTCGTCCAGTCAATATTTCTATCATAATAATTCCAAAACTGTAAATATCAGCAGCTTGAGTGAACGGTTCTCCTTTCAAGATCTCAGGAGCTAAATATGGCAAAACACCATAAATTTGACCATCCTGTTTTTCATCAACCGATATTGATGAACCTAAATCAATATAAGCTTCATTTCGTTCTTTCAGTAAAATATTACCAGAATGTAAATCTCGATGTATAAATTTTTTAGAATGAATATTTGATAGATCACTAATAATATCACATAATATTTTTAGTTTAGTTTTCCACTCCAATTTAAATATATCTTCAAGATTTTCACGTAATGATCCAAATTTTGCGTAATTTAACACTAAAATAAAATCACCAGTATTTTTATCCATTGATATGCCATGATATTTATCAAATTCGTGATATGCCTTTAACTAAACAATAAAAAAATTATAAACAAATATTCATAGACAATATAAATTTACGCGTAAAAAAAAAAAAACATACCTCATTTAAAAAAAGCTTATTATTTTTATGTGAATCTTTTATTATCTTAATTGCAACTTCTTCACATGATTCATATGATGTTTTATACACCACGGAAAATCCACCTTTACCAACTTCTTCAATATTTCTAAAATTATCGTATTTTATCCAACTGAAATAGTTATTACAACTACATTTAGGTTCAGTAATAGCTGATTTTAAATACCATTCAAATGCTAAATCTTTATTCTTTTCTATTCCTATCCCGTTCTGATAACACCTACCAACACGATACATTCCACAACAACACCCATATTCGGCACTTTTTAAATAATATTCAAGGGCCTTTTGCTCATCCTTCTCAAATTCGATTCCATTTTCATAGTAATGTCCAATATTATACATCGCAACACCACAACCCATCTCTGCAGATTTTTGATAATAAATGAATGCCTTACGTTCATCTTTTTTTTTCAACCCCAATTCCTTTAGAATAACAAGCTCCAACAGTAGTTGTTCCATAAGCGTTCCCCATATCTGCAGATTTTTGATAATAAATGAATGCCTTATGTTCATCCTTTTCAACTCCAATTCCAAGACGATAGAAATATCCAACACTACGCATTCCGCTAGCATTCCCCATTTCTGCAGATTTTTGATAATAAATAAAAGCTTTATTTTTATCCCTTTCAACCCATTTGCCATACTCATAACAAATTGCAAGAATGAATTGAGCCATATGATCGAATTGATTATCTAAGCAATATTTGATAATATTGTCCGGATTTTGCTTTTTTTTTACTAGAAATTGTTCTAAGGTGTCAAGAATTGAACTGTCCCTTTTGCCTTTTGGTTTTTCTTTATTATATAGTTCATACATTTCTTTAATGATTTCATCAAGAGAATCCTGAGACTTGTCTTCTAAATATAATTGGTTAACTTCACTGGATATTTTAGTAACATCTAGGGGATTGTCGATTTTTTCTGGTCGTTTGGCAATTGACATTTTGACGCAATAAGAGAATGTTACACATTGAATTAACAAAATTTATTGAAGTTATTTATGTATTGCATTGCGTAACGTATATTTATTTCATTCGGTGCAATTATTACATACGCATTGTAACACCTTTCAACTAGAGCTTGGATCGGATGCAAATTTAATAGTAAAATCCGTCGGATATCCGTTCAACAAATTGTGAATTTATCACTGATGCTTCTGTATAAATACGTTTAAAACTAAGTTATCACTTCTAAACTTTTAATAATCATATTTCTTCCATTTCTCCTGTAAAGCCTTTCCAGCTTAAACATTTCTAACTGCTTCAATTTCTCCCTAGTTTTCTGCAAAATTACATCAAGTCTGTTGCGTTAATCACCTAATAAAACATTAATTTACTCTTTAAACTATTATTATTTTTAGCAATTATAATTACTTTGTGAACATTTAAAGCAAGGCTAATTTTGTCTTGAAACAATTTTTTCCCAAACTTTTGAATTAGACTATTAAAATTAATGTTATTTGAGATATTTTAGCAAATATATAACGATGCTTAATAACTTGGAGGTTTCAATCAATTCAGTGGGAGCATGAAAAAAACCGTGAATAATAATGCTTCTTTTTAATTAGCGTTGTAATAATTTACCGTTTTATAATAATTTTAGAAAATTACTACAAATCACCACTGGTGATCATCACCGGTGATTTACGATATATAATTAGGTATAACGTGTAAACTTT
>CAJVPZ010000769.1:0-17066 GCA_910592135.1 Racocetra fulgida | reverse complement strand
GTTGTTATTATCAGATAAAGAATCAAACTCATCACTATACAAGTTTTCCATTGTAGATTCTTCTATCTAGATATTACCACAAAGATGATATTTCTACCTTTTTATATTATAATATTGGCGTAAAAATACTTACATATTATACGGGTTCATACAAGACAAAAATCTAGATTTGAAAAAATTTTATGTTTACTTTTATTTGATATTATCTGCTTTTTTTACATAAAAATATATTTAGTTTCTATGAATAAAAAGCACTTACGTTTTACTCAAGAAAAAAAAAATTCGAATACAAGCTAGCAGGTTTGTAACCAGTATATTTAAATGTTTTTTTGTTCATTTCAAAATCTTAGAATAATTTTTCCTTATACTTTTTTTTTTTTACGTAACAGAATTTGATTTTTATGAATTAAGCAATTCAATTATTAATAAATTGAGTAATTCAATTATAATTATGTATTATTGTTCTTATGTTATTCATATGATTCTAATATGAAATACTTTTAATTGCAAAAACCAGTTAACAAAAGGTTATCGCGGGAATAAGTAAGCGTTTAATATATAAAATACTTTCATCTTACCTCATATTAAAGTAATTACGGCTTTTTTTTTTTTTTTTTTTTTATTGACAACTTCCTTTTACTCTTCGTTAACAACACCTAATAATAACCAACAACCCACACTTATTATGTGACGGCAAGAAATAATTTAAATAATTGTTGAAAAAAAAATTTTTTTTCACTATATTTTTTTTTAAGATATAAGCTACGTTATGCATATTCGATTAACAAAATTGGTAAAGTCAAATGTAAATTATAAATAAACTATGCATGCATGACGCCGTTTAATGGATATAGTTTACCAATCAACAATACGATTGTACGTCACGATTAATAAGATAGTTGTTTAGTTGATAAATATAAATCGATTTAGTTGACAACTATTTGATAACTAACGATTAATCGTAATCGAACCAGTTGATGATAAATCGATTAGTTGTTTAAATTTTTTTCAAATCGATTAGTTGTAAAGTTGTCAACTAGTTGGTTTTTCAACTAACGATTTGGAACACTAATTCAATAGCCTTCAAAGATACTATAAGAAGTAATAGATCAATTATTGAAATTATTACCTATTATCCTTTTTGTATTAGTCAGATATAACAAAAATTTATTTGCCTTGTATAAGAATTATTAGTCACTAAAACTTAGAAATATTCTAAAATATAATCAGAAGAAGTAGTACTAATAATCAGACTATTAATAGCTATATATGATTTTTTAAATTTTAATATAGTCAGACCTTCCTAAATGCACTTTCCTTAAATGCAATATCTCCCTAAATATATGATATAAGTCTGGGTCTATAGTGGGACTTATAGATAAATACACATTCTTTATTCTATAAGTGCATACTAATTGTTTGGCCTACTTATAAAAACTTCTTTCATAAATGTATCTATGTGATTATCAACCAATCAAATCTATTATTCTAAGCTATTAAAGTCATATTTATCACATGATAATAGTCATATAGTGATTTTATTAGTGTTCTTTAATTACAACTTTCTCTAAATACATGCTCTGAAGTTGGTCCTAACTATGTACATTTAGGGAGGTCTGACTGTAATATAAAGCTAGTATGTGCTAGTATACTATTTATAAATATAGCTATCACTTTATATTATTTGCAAAAAGAGAATAATTATTCTAATAAAAATAAAATATAAAAGTGAATAAAATATAAAGCTCAATAAATATAAATCAGGTTCAGTATATAAAAAAAATATTTATAGCTATTAAAATAAAAAGTCTGATTTTAAAAATAAATTTAAAATAAATTTTTTTAATCTAGCATTCTTTGCCTTAATTTTTTGTAAATTGGTTTCTTTGTTTTAATTCAAAAGTAATATATTAAGCCTTTGTTTTAATTCAAAAGAATTAGATTATTGTTCAAAAGTTATATCTCAAAATATCTTTATCTCAGTTCAATAAGAATTAGGTTAATAAACTAGGAACTGAAAACCAGTATAAGTCTAAAGCATAAGTATTATATACTGTAAGTCTATAATTCAAATAAAAAAAACTTTTTTTAATTAATTTATAATAAGTTCTACATAGTAAAGTCAAAATTTTATTAAGTAAATTAATTATATCTATTAAGTAAAAATTTTTCAAAAGATTAAATTACATATATCTTGAAATTTTTATATCATTTTAATAATTTTTTTTTATTTGATATTTACCTTTTAGTATTACTATGTATATAGCATTGCAAAGGTATTAAAAAAAAAAAAAAAAAAGTATCACTATGTAAAATTTAAAAAAAAATTTAATTGATTTTTTAAATATAAATTGCAAAAATATATTAATAAAAAGTTATTAGATTTGTATAAAATTTTTAAGATATATGTATTTTGCTCTTCTAAACAATTTTTATTTAAAAAATAAAATCGATTTATTTAGTAAAATTTTGACTTTACTATATAAAAACAAAGAGTGAGATACAGAAAATACCAAAATTACTTTTTTGATTTTTTAATATAAATGCATCAAAAATGAATTTTTGATTATCAAAGGGCATAGAAATATAAGTCTGTTGCTTTGCTCCAAACAATAAATATAATAAATATAATTATTCATTATAATTTATTAATAAGTTATCTAAAAAAAGAAGTCTAAGTAGTAAAAGAATATTTAAGAGAATAAGAAGAAACAACTTGTTTTCAAATAAAGTTAGAGAGAATAGTAATAAACTGAGAGAGACTAGTCTATAATGTTAATAGTAGTTGATAGAAAAAATCTTGTAATTCTTTTGTAAGAATAAGAATAGTAGAGATAGTTGTTTGACATTGTTGTAAGAATTGTTGTCTCTGTTGTTGTTGTTTTAAAACTCTTTTGTATTGTCTCTTTTTTCAAAAATAATAACCTTTTAGTACTTTGTTTTTAAAAAAGAATACTATAGTGGATAAGAAAATAATAATATTAAGTTGGATATAAGGTCTTAGAAGAGAAGAAGAAAATAAACTTGAAGATAGTATTCTAAAGTTTGATTGATTAATTTGAGTTTAATTAAATTTCAAATTAAACTCAAATTCAAACTATAAATTTTTAATAATTTCAAACTCAAACTCAAATCAAATAAAAAATTATCAAACTTAAATCAAACTCATAAAGTTAATTTGAGTTGGATTTGAAGTTTGCAAACATGTTTGAATTTGAAAAGAATTTTGTTTAAAATAATATAGTATTGTGAAATCTGAAAACAAACTATAATGCAAGTAATGGTATATAATCATATGATCATAGTATGATCAAGTGCAATAATTTTCTACTAAATATAGGGTTCCTGAGAATATATCTGATATACAGGTTATATTATATATATTGTACAAGATCATTTTATTAAAGAAATAGGAATTAATAGAAAAGGAGAGAAAAGCTAAGTTACAAGATAAGTGAAATAAAATAGAGTAGTTGAATAAATAAATATAGTTAGACAAGTTCAATAGCAAAGTTTTATTAAATAGCTTTGTGCCTATATACAAAGTATTATATATATATATTTGAACTTTTTGCCTATAAGAAAGTTGAAGTTTAATGTATAAAATATCTTAAACTTTTAAAGTGCATAAATTTCTACTTTGCCTATCCTGTTATTACATCTAAGTGAAATAGACTATCATTCAATTTACACCTTGTACATATGACTTCAAGTTCAAATTTAAAGTTGTTAACTAGTTTAGGCTTAATGTATAGTGGTAAAGCTGTGGTTATTGAAGTAAAGCAAAGATTACCTTATCTGTATATCTGGCTATTCAATATACCAAATTGGTTATAGTTTTAAGATTTTAGTATAGATTATCTCATATAATTGTTCTGGCTAGTCAATATATCGATTTGGTTATATTTTGAATATAAGAGAAAAAAGATTTTAGTATTAGTATTAAGTATAATGAAGATTATAATGAACCTAAATGATACTTATCAAGAGAGCCAATCTAATTAGCCAAATCAAACTGCCACTTTTGTGTAAGCTGATTGTTGGATTAAAGTTGTATTATATTAAAGTTTAGTGTATATACTAATTGACCAGCCAGGTTGTCAATATGAAAAATAAAAGTAGTAGTATAGTATAACTTTAGATCTTTATACTCATATATATATTTAAAAATCATATTTATCAAACTTATAACTTATAAGTTTGGTAAATATGATTTTTAAATATATATATGAATATAAAAATCTAAAGTTGTACTATGCTACTACTTTATTTTTTATACTAACAACCTGATTGGTCAATCAGTATATACTATATTTTCCTGAAAATAAGCTACCTCCAATAATAAGCTATCTTCTTTTTTTGAAAGAAAAATGGAAAAACGTCTTATATCTAAAAATAAGCTACTATATGATCATTAGTAGTTATTCTATAGTAAAGTCAAAATTCTACTAAATAAATCGATATAGCTTATTAAATAAAAGTTGTTCAGGAGATTAAAATAGATATATTCTAAAAGTTTCATGCAAATTGAATAACTTTTTATTAATATAGTTTTGCATATTACATTTGATGAATTTTTTAAAATTTCTTAAAATTTCTTTAAAATTCATATTCGTTAAATGTAATATGCAAAAATGTATTAATAAAAAGTTATCTAATTTGCATGAAACTTTCAGAATATGTGTATTTTGATCTTCTGAACAACTTTTTTTTTTTTTTTTTTTTTGGTTTTAAGGTGATCTCTTGGTCGCTATCCTTTTATTTGATTATTGTTAACTTTTACAGTATGGTATACACTATACCGTACACATATTTGGAGAGTACAACTAGCCACATTTGCAACTTTTGGTTGCCTATTTAAGTAGACCCCTATTACTAAGTCCTACACTAGCTGCTATATCTATAACTCTACTGAGTTATCCATTTAAACCCTTTGCGCCTATGTACATTAATCTTCTAACCAAGTGAGAATACATTAGTACCTTTTTATTTTCAGATCCCTGACTTAGGACTTTAAGACAAACCCACCTATAGAGGTCCTTTGTTCTTGAGATAAATCTGCTAGAGCTTTCTGTACCCACAATCTGGCTAACCTAGACTTCAGTAATTTATGCCGAGTCCGAGAACAAGTACTTGTGAGCTAAAGCCACTACCATTATCTACTTTTGCCTTTATAGAGTTCACCCAAACCCCAGCATATACTTTACAGACTAATACTAACTTTCCTTTATTAACAGTGCTCCAAACTTCCAATCCAAATAGCCTGGGGAGGGACCAGTGGGTGTCCTTTTGGTATTTCAATTGAATCCTTTTTCCTTGTCTATATAGAGCCACCCCCATATATATGCGGTCTGGTTGGTATTAGTGTCTTGTTAAACATCCGGTCCTCGTTCAGTTTGCTGCCAGTGTCTGATTACCAATGATCATCCTTTATGTAGTACCGTCAAAGATTTGTGCTACCTCTCTACTTGAGACTTGCAAAGCAGGATCCTGTATGCCCTAGCCTTTAGATTTACACAAATGTTTTACTCAGGTTTTATGTAACTCTTGCATCACACTATAGTTCTACTTTTTTCAGTATAAACTGGTATGAGCAAAGCTACAAATCTGATGATCCATCAGATTACACGCAGTCTGCTGTAACACATTTCTTAAATTCGAATTTCATCACTAGTGAGATTTGAACTTTTGTTCTGCCACTTGGGGTGCGACAACTTACCAACTACACTAAGTCATCACACCCTTTCTTCTAAACAACTTTTACTTAATACACATCATTAATTTACTTAATAAAGTTTTTCAGAATTGAGCAAAAATCGATTATATCTGAAAATAAACTACTACTGATTTTTTGTGTTCAAAATCATCCAAAAAAGAGTAGCTTATTTTTGGAAAAATATAGTACACTAAACTTCAATACAACACAACCTTAAACTAACAATTGGCTTACACAAAAGAGGCAATTAGATTTGGCTAATTGGATTGGCTCTTTTGGTAAATATTGTTCAGATTCATTGTAATCTTTGTTATATTTAACACTAACATTAAAATCTTTTTTTTTTATATTTAAACTATGACCAAATCAATATGTTGATTGGCTGGAACAATCATATAAGATAATCTATACTAAAATCCTAAAACCACGACCAATTCAGTATATTGAATGGCCGAACATACAGATGAGATAATCTTCTCTTTATTTCAATAACCACAGCTTTACTACTATACGTTAGGTTTAAACCAGTTGGCAACTTTAAATTCAAACTCAAAGTTATATGCACAAAACATAGGTTGAATGATAGTCTATTTCACTTAAACATAATAACAGAACAGGCAAAGTAGAAGTTTATGTACTTTAAAAGTTTAGAATATTTTATAATTACTTTTGATAGAGCTGATTATAGTATTTATAAAACAGTTATATTTTAAAGTATATCAAACTTTAGCTTTATTATAGGCAAAAAGCCTGAATATATATATAATATTTTGTATATAGGCATAAAGCTATCTAATAAAACTATGCTATTGAACTTGTCTAACTATATTTATTTATTCAACTACTCTATTTTACTTCATTTATCTTGTAACTTAGCTTTTTTTTTCTTTTCTATTGACTCTTACTTCTTTAATAAAATGATTTTGTGCAGTATACCTAATATAACCTATATATCAGATATATTCTTGAGAATCTATATTTAGTAGAAAATCATTGCACTTGATCATACTATGATCACGTAGTCATGTGCCATCATTTGCATTATAGTTTGTTTTCAGATTTCACAATATTATACTATTTTAAACAGGATTCTTTTCAAATAAACATGTTTGCAAACTTCAAATCAAACTTAAATCAACTTTATGAGTTTGATTTAAGTTTGATAATTTTGTATTTGATTTGAGTTTGAGTTTGAAATTATTATAAATTTATAGTTTGAGTTTGAGTTTAATTTGAAATTTGATCAAACTCAAATAAATCAAATCAAACTTTAAAATACTACTTGAAGAGAGTAAAGTAAAAATTTAAACAAAATAGAAAAAGTGAAATTTTGGGATATTGATATTATGCTAAGAGAGTTTGTAACTTAGAAAGAAAATGTAAAAGAACTCTATGAATTTAAAAATAGTAAAAACATCCAAAACAGTTAAGTAAGTATTAAGATATTAAGAATTAAAGTTTGTATAATGATATATATAAAGATAAAATTTTAAAGAAATTTATAGTAAAAAAAAGTGATTGAAAACTTTGATAATTTTTAGAGAGACAGGAAAGCATTTTGGTATTAAGCAATCTATATACCAAAAGATAGAGAATGTTTTCAAGAATGTAAAAAAAGTAAAATTTTAAAATAGAATTGATATTCATAGAGTTATTAAAGAAAACTAAAGCTAACTAATAAAACAATTAAATTTTAAGAAAAGATAAAGAAATTAAGAAAGAACAAAAAAAGAAAAAAAAAAAGAAGATAATATATGATTAAAAATAAATATTCTAATAAATTAACAATAGAAATAAAATAGTTTCCACTAAGTTTTTAATTTATTTCTATTAAAAATTTTGTTTTGCTTTTTCCTTTAAGAATTTTTGCATTTCTTTAGAAATTTTTGCCTCTTTTTGCTAGGAAGCACTAAATGCTACAGTATTATAGCTTTCTTAATAGCAGTACTATAACAATGACATGGCTACAGAGATCCTTCACAGGTTTATAGTGGTGTCCAACAGGTAAGTATAATTTCTATTTCTTTTAGAAACTATATCCTTCTGTCTGTAGCAATTTAGGCAAACAATAGTTTATAGATATAATATATATTTATTAAATATAAATAAGATAAGTTATTCTTAGATTTCTATTTCTAAAGAATTCTATAATATAACAAGAGAGAATTTAGGGAAGAAGAGAATTTACTGTAGGTTTAGTTAGACAGTAATAGATTTTAACAAATCTATGATAAATAGTGACAGGTCTAATATTAACTTAGAAAAATTTACAGCCTTTTTATATCTTTAGAGCTAATCGCTAATTGTTGCAGCTAAGCATAGTTTAGCTAGTGCTAAGCATTAATTCTAATTGCTAATCATTAAGCATTAAGCATTAATCGCTAATTGCTAATCACTAAGTATAATTGCTAATCACTAAGCATAATTACTAATTGCTAAGTGTAATTACTAATCATTATATATGTCTTTTAAATTTTTCTCTAAAATAAATATTATAATAACTAATAACTAATAAAATATAAATATCAAAATAATAAAATAATATTAAGATGAAATAATAAACTAATAAAATAAAACTGTTTTATAACAGAAAGAAGAAAATAGAAAATACAAAATAAAACATTGAGTCAGAAATGATACAACTAGATCAAAAGAAATAATTCCACAAGTTTGTAAAGAGTGCAAAAAAAGAAACAACAAGAAGAGGCCTAGCACATATCAAAGCACTAAACAATTCAAAGAAATAAAAAGGATATTAGACAATAGTTGAATTAAGAAAAGCAATGAAGAGGGTCAAACAAGATACAGAATAACAGTACTATATAAGAATATAACAAAAACAAAAGAATCCTAAATAGTGATAGAGACAAAAAGAAGAACAGAAAGTTAAATAACAGAAATCTTGTTACTGAAGAAATAATAAGAAGCTGTATAGATAGAGCAGAAGTGGTTGCTAAATTATTAGTACAGTAATTACAGAAAATATTATGAAGTATAAGATATTCAAAGCACATACTGATAGCTTATTACTAGAATTACAAGAAATAGCAGAAAAAATCAGAATAAAAGTAGAGTGGATTCTACAAGTACAAGAAAAAGAGTTAATAAAGAAAGTAGCAGAATTTAAATATACTATAATAGGCTGGCCTTCATCCATGAAAGCAGAGTTAGATGCAATCCTAACTCTGTTTCTAGCTGCGTTAGAAGAAACCTTTGTAAAGATAATACAGGCAGCCAGACAGCAATTCAAGCAGTTCAGAAAATAGCAAAAATTAAAAAAATACACAGCTATTTTAAAATAAAGAATGGAAGTATTTTGAGGCAAATAGAGTATATAAGAAAGAAAAAATAACTAAGATTCAAACTGCATAAAGTAAAAGAATACAATAAAGTAGAAGAATACAAAGAAGCAGACAAGCTAGCAAAAAAAAGAGTAAGATTAAACAAGATCATTGAAGTATAGCTATCTTGATATATATAATATTTAGATAGAAAAGAATAATAGTAAACAGGCTCATTAGAAGTTTTGTAAACTTAATTACAATAATAATTTTAGATACAGAATAGACAAAACTAGACAGAATAAAAAGATAAATTAGAAAGGAAATAGAGGATAGTTTAGATTGAAGGAAAATATAAAAATATATAAAAGGAGTTAAGGGTAACAAATATTTAGATAACAAAGTGAATGATAGATAAATATTTAAGGTTAAATGCTTGAGTAAAGTACTGCCAACAATGACCAAGCTGAAAACAAGAAGACCAGACTTGTATAATTAACTACTTAACAAGCTATAAAGAATACCAAGATATATGAAGTATAATAGAAGAAGAAATTTGTGACAAAATAAAGAAAATCATAAAGAAAGAAGAGCTTACTGAAAGGATACCAACTAGAGATACAATAAAAGAAAATATATTTAATACAACTAGCATAGAGCAGATAGAAAAAAGAATCTATATGATTAGAGATCTAATTAAGAAAGAACAAAAACAAAAAATAGAGAATATGCTCTAAAACAGAAAAGCAACCAGCAAAGTAATAAGTGTAATACTCAACAAGCTTAATAAGAAATTTTATCAACATATCTAGAATTTTAAATATAAGCTACAAATAGAATAAGAAAGGAGAAAAGGAATTTCAAAAAAATAAGAAAACAAAGAAGTGCAGTAAAAAAAAAAAAAAAAGAAGACTAAAAAAATAAAAAAAATCAAGAGCAAGCAAAAGTGCAGAAAAACAAGAAGAAAGGATGCATAAAAGTTATAGCATTTAAGAACATGGAGAATTTAGTATAGGATGATAAAAAACTAAATTAGTTTTCATAGATGAATTGCAAAATAAATTTGAATATAAATAGCAGTACTGACAAGGTAAGTAGTTACTAGCCTTAGTGTTCTAAATCATTAGTTATAAAATCAATTAGTTGCTAACTTTTTTTTTTTTTTTTTTAACTAGCCTCTTTGGCATAGGGGTTTTTATTCAAGTATAATAGGCAGGAAGTTCACAGCGAAACCCCAATTACATTAGAGAATACAATTAGCTACACATATTATACATAGCAACTGCATAAAAATTTGCAGTCTCATGATGATATATGTTAACATATCATTGGTCAAACAAACCGCAGATCGTCACACGTTTTTCGATCAAAGAATTAACTTTTGATGTTAAGATAAGGGTGAGCACTAAGATAGTAGTAGAAAAGGCGGGGCATATAGCAAAATTTTGCAAGAAATTTTTTTTGCTAAGACGCAGGAAGTAGTTTTGTGGTTGAAATTTTGAGTTATGGACGGTTTTTTAAAAAAAGCCAGCAGTTTGTTTTGTTTTCATGTTACACCTGATCCTGTGTCCTGATTGGTTTAAAATCACGTGTCCGCAGACATTTTATGCAGTTGCTATGTATAATCTACACATACACCTTTTGAGCATCTATTTAAGTAGTTTGTATATAAATAACTGTATACCATAGGTTTTATACTAGCTGCTATATCTATAACCCAACTAGGAGATTACTTATTTAAACTTTCTGTAACATACACTGCCTTCTTGTATCACCAGAACATCTCTGTTACATTCATCAGTCAAGAGTTCTGGATGTGTACTATAGCCTTAGAACTAATTTATCCTAGAGGCATTATTGCTAAAGCTTTTTATATTCACAATCCAGCTAATCTAAACTTTCGGTAACTTACGTCAAGTTTGAAAACAAGTACTTGCAAGATAAAGCCACTACTATTACCTACTTCTGCCTTTGTAGAGTTCATCCAAATCTCAGCACCCACTTTATAGACCATTTACCATTTCACTGGTCCCAAACTCTCAATTCAGATAGCCCGAAAGGGTGGACCTCTTCCTTTGATTTATACCAGTGGTCTGGTTGGTATGATGCCTTGCTGAACATCTCGATTCTATCCAGTTTCCAGATCTTCAGTAATAATCCTTTACATAGTGCCATCAAAGATCTGTACTACCTCTCTATTTAAAACTTGCTAAGCAGGATTCCATATGCCTTAGCCCTTGGATTTACATAAACGCTTCACTCAGATTTTGTATAACTTTTGTGTCACATTATAGTTTTACATTCTTCTAGTACAAGCTGGTACAACCAAAGCTACAGATCTGATAATCTATCAGATTACATACAGTCTGCCATAATACATTCTGTAAAATTCAAATTTTGTTGGCAGTGGGATTTGAACTCTTGTCTTGCCACTTAGGGTATGACAACTTACCAACTTCACTAAGTCACCACACCCTGTTGCTAACTTTCTAACTAGTCGATTTGAAAAAATTTTAAACAACTAATTAATTAATCATTCAACTAGAACTAAGGTTCCTCAAAGTCAAATCAAATCGAATCAAATATTAATCGAATCAAATAAATTCTTAATTTGAATTTGATTTAATCAAATCAAATCAAATCAAATCAAATTAAATAATATTTAAATATTATTAAAAATTTTAAAAATTTTGTCACTTTTTATAAATCTCAATTTATGCAAAATTTTACTAAGCTAATCGATTTTGTATATTAATTAATGATCTGCAAGTCATGTAAAGATTGATCATAGTATAATGTGATGCAGATCACATATAAAAATTACTATAGACAGAAATACAGCGTGTGTCTAAAGAAAACTTTTTTGTACTAAGTTAATCGATCTTTCATATTAAGAGAAATTGTAGAGCTCAAGATGTATCTAACGACGGTTAGATCATCCAAATCAACCCAGTGAATGCCAAGATATTATTAAAAACCTTTCGTCAACTATATAAAATTCTATGTAAACAATATAATTGTTTATATATAATATCTTGGCATCCACTAGGCTGATTTGGATAATTTAACCATCGTTAGATGCGTCTCAACGAACTCTACAATTTTCTCTTAATGTGGAAGATCAATTAACTTAGTACAAAAAAGTTTTCTTTAGGTGTACGCTGTATTTTCACATATAGTAATTTTTATATATAATCTGCATCACGTTATACTATAATCAATCTTCACATGACTCACAGAATGAAAATAGCAATTATAATAATAAAATTTTATGTAAATAGCTATTGAATCTATTGTTTTACTTCAAATTAATTCAAATATTCAAATATTTGTTAAATTAAATCAAATATTTTGTCAATTTAAATTTGATCAAATCAAATAAATCTATAATTTGAATTTGATTTGATTTGAATATTTGATTAAATTAAATCAAATCAAATTGAATTGTGGAACCCTAACTAGAACAATTCTAAAAAATTTTGTTTAGTTGAGCAAATCTAAATTAATTCCTTTGACTTGATTGGCTAATCATCTAATAATACCACATGATGTGAACAATCAATTAGTTGCAACTATAGTTAGCAACTAATTGATTGGTAAAATATTTACCAACTTAGAATACTAGCTAGCTTGTAATCAAAGGAAAATAAATTTTTAGTAAATTAAGGATCTGAAGAGAAGCCAAGGACTACTAAAACAGGTTACGTCTAGGCAAAAGCTGAGAATGAGTCTCTTGTTTGGTTAGATTAATAATAGTTATAGATAGAAATATATATTTCTTAAATAGCTTAATCTCAAATAAACAGAGACAGGATTGCTGAATTATAAAAAAAAATATACTGTTGGCCCTCCTAAAACTGATCCTATCAAAACTGATAACCTGCTATAAATGATTAAAATTTGATCCACTATGTCGGTTCTATAAATAATATCTGATAATCTGTTATTTCTGATATTTGATAGCCAATTTATTTAAATTTCCGATATGATTGATTATTGCAACAGATTATATAATGATATTGTTTAATTAATTACTGACCAACATACACATAACCAATTTTTGCAATCTTTTTAAAAACTTTGAATGAAATTTACTTAATAACTATCTGTCAAAATTTTATAAAACTTTTTTTATAAAAAAGTTTAAAAAAATCTGTTTTTTCTATCAATAAATTAAATGCTTTGGAATTTTTTTTAAAAACTTTAAGCAAAATTTTTTTACTAAATTCAATAAGTTTATTTTAATTCTACAAATAAAAAAAAATCACTGAATTTAAGCAAGTAGCTGTCATCTATCAGTAAAATGAACTAAAATTTTTTTAAAACTTTGGAGTTTTTGATAATTACTTAACTAAATTTAATGATTTTTTTATTTTAATGTATAGAATTAAAGTAAAAAACAATTCATTAAATTTGATTAGATAGTTATTAATATACTAATTTTTTTTTTAAACTTTGAGAGAAGTATAATCAATAATTTTCTAATCAGATTATATGAGTTTTTTGATTTTAATTTTATACATTGTTATATCTTTATCAAATTTTGTTGGGTGGTTGTCAAGAAACCTTACTTAAGTTTAGAAGAAATCTGTCCTGCCTATTAGGCAAAAATTAATTTTTTGTTTGTATTACTAGATGGCACAAATTTTTCAAAAACTTGAATTTTTTTTAAACAAAAATAATAATATTTATTTTAATCATTTTAATGAATTTAATTCAAAAAAAATTTAATAGTTATTTAATCAAAATATAAAGACATACAAGAATTACTCTAGAAAAATAGTGTAATATCAAAACATTTTTAATGTTATCCTTTATGAAATCTGATTTGAATCTAATATAGTTGCACATTATTATCTGATGATACTAAAATTTGTTAAGAGTTAAGTTAAAAGTTAAGGTTAGAGTTTATAATAAAAGAGTACAAGAGTAAATGTAAATTTTAATAGAGCTCATATTTTCAAATCAAAACACCAAATTTCAGCATCATCTATCTTAATATTATTGTCATTTATTATCACATTAATATAGTTAAATAATCTCTTTATATTATTAACTATTTTAAATAAAAAAAATCTAATTTTTTATCATTCATATTAAAATCTAATGGCTCTAATTTGGTAATCATGTTTACGTAAAAATTGCACTTAGCTATCAATAATACATAATAATGCCTAATGCTATAGTAATCTTAAAAAAGGTCTGAAAAAATAATATGCAACAATTTTTTTTTATATTTAAAAATAACTAAATTATTCTTAATGAATGCTAGATTGTTAAAATATTATCACATAGTGGACGATTATTTGCAAAAAATGTATGGAGTATACAATTATTTCCAGATCTTTTTTTTTTAAATATTATCAGTTATACTGCTCTAAAAAATTATATTTTTGTCTTATAATATAGATCGTTTTTGCTTGTTTAATTAACAATAATGGGCTCTAAATGATTATCTCTTCTAATTAGCAGTTTCAACTTAGTATTGAACCTGGATATTATACACAAATAATTTTCTTAAATTCCACATATAATTAGTTTTGCAATAAATATATAAATTCTGGGTCTATTCTAGAAATGTTTTTTTTTTTTTTTTTTAATCTTTAAAGGTGAGGCCATACCTCTATCTTTATTAAAATCTAATTATATTATTTGAACTTTATATCCATAAGATACTAAGACTAGAGACTCAGACAGAGCCCTTGCTAACTCAAGAAATGTCTTTTCTAGTTTTATACTAATAGAAATCTTTAACATAAAGTATTAGTATTTCTATTTTTGACCGATTTTTATCAATTGAATTTGTATTATTTTAGGAAGTAATAAAGGTTTTGAAAGTTTGTTATTAATATGCACTAATTTTTAAATTTTAAAATAAATAAAGTATTAGTATATAACCATTACATTTACAAGTCATTCTTATATTTTGTAAGTTATTGATAGAGTTAAATTCAATATAGCTTTATAATGCCTTATAATTTAACTGATTTAAAAGTTAATGAACTTGAAATCATTTGAACAAATAAAATGCTTTTTCAAGAAAGCCTTAGAAATTAAAGACTTTGCTACATAGATTAACAAAAAAAAATAAAAAATTCTAATCCTAATCGAAATTTCAAATATCATTTAATGCAAAACGAAAAATCATCTTTGTATAGCCTTAATAATTTAAGTACTGTTGAATTTTTAAAACTTTGAGCAAAGTTTTTCTGATTAAATTTGATAAAATTTTTTATATACCAATTTTGCAATTTGATTGGCTGATTTCAGACTATTTAATATGTGATTTTTTCAAATCTGATAACCTCTCAAAACTGGTCTACCATGCATACTGGTTTTGAGTGAACTAACAATATATTCGAATTATTTAGAATTTTTATTAACTTCAAAAAATTTTAGCTTTTAAAAAAATTTAGATTATTGCAAAGTATATTAACTACAAAGATTAAAACTTCTATGTTTTAGTATTTAAAGATCTTTTAAATTCTATTAATAATAAAGCAATATATAAAGAGATAATTAAATCGAAATAATTAAACTATATTCTGTTTTAAACAACTTTTTGCTAAAATTTTTAATAATTCAGAAAAAACTATGTTGCAAATTTTACAAAAAATTTTCTTTTTGTTAACTCTACTAATGAAAAGATTGTAGATATAATTGCAGTTTATTAAATTATTCTAGATCTGAAGCAAGATAATTTAACTATTATATTTTTTTAATATGTGTATTTGAGATATTTCTTTAGCACATTTTTTTTTCCTTTGGCAATCCTGTTTACTTTATTATGAGAACAGACTTTCATTCCTACATCGGCATATGAAGAAATCTAAAATCTATAAGTGTTCTAACCAAAGAGTAAACTCACCCCTAGCGTATCTTGCAGATGCTGAAACATCCACTTGTGGTTAGGGCAGACTATTAAACCGCTGTGTTTTGCCTAGATGTGACCTGCCTAGCAACACTTGGTTTCCTCCAGAGATCCGGAACTCACTCCAGACTTATTTTCCCCAGATTTTTCAGCTGGCTGTTGCTTGCTCTGTCAAGATTCCCGCTTTACAATAAAATGTCACCAAACTGATAACACTTTCTTGTAGAGAAGGAAAAATGAAAAAAAAGAGAAATAATAGGAAACGAAAAAGGGTATATAATAAAAACAAATACATCAACGAAAACAAATACTAATACTAAGGAATATAAAAAACTAAACTAAAATCTAAAAGAAACTATTGCTAAAAAGAAGAAAACCTGCTAAACAAGTGAAAACTTGTAATTATACAGAGTAACAATCTACTATTAAGTGCAAGAGTCTTGACAAAAATAGAAATATAAAACTAAAACAAAATGCACTATAACTTATGCCAAAGGTTAAAAATTATATACAAGTGACATATTGTATATCTCAAAACACTTTGCTTGACTTTTCTCAATTAAATCCATATCTTTATCTGAAAATATAAGGACTTTAAAAACTCCATATGACTTGTTGTTATCATTTCATTCATTTTGTAACATGTGCTAATTTGTCATCATCTAGTTTCTTAATATGGAAGTGGTAAATAATGCCAATCTTTTGGAGGGGTAAGCTGAATTCTCCACTTTTTGTCAAAAATTTTGAAGCCAAAAGACAGCAAGGAAATATCAAGTTTCTGCAAGTTTTCCAACCAAGGAGTGTTGTTTCAAGAGTTCTTCAAAGTCTTCTATCTTCAAACTAACTTTAGTTTTCTATTCTACTTGCTGTTCCCAAAGACTTCTCTGGTTTGGATATCAAACGCAAAGGGGAGACCACCTAAGAAATAGCAGCAAACCAAGGCTTGACCCCTTTGCAAGTTATCCAAAACATCTGCTCCTCAGTGTATCACATTTAAAGACTTCATTGACAACAGTTCGTATTAAGAAAACTTCAAGTTGTTGTTGACTTCTAGGCTTGAATCTTCAACTTGCTTTCAGTGTTAGGTTGGTACAAGTGATTGTCAAAAAGAGTGTTGTTTATTGTTTACTGAATATATCTAATATTTTAATTATATAAAATACAAATATTTTAAATAATAATAACTAAAAATAACTAA
>CAJVPZ010000768.1:0-17066 GCA_910592135.1 Racocetra fulgida | reverse complement strand
GACACTGATATGATCCTTTAGCAATTAAATGGATAATGAATTTGCTCATTAGCCATTTGCATCAATGCTAATTTTTTTTATATTAAAAAAGAAACCGACAGTGACAACTGTAAGCTTCACTATCGAAAAGAACAATATGTTTTTTATCATAAAACCGTTGATATACAGCCTATATGTTAATTTTTTATACAAATCCAAAAATGCATTTGGCTAGATTCCTTTGTCATTTATAGATTTTTCAATCAAGCGTACCGTTATCAATAATTAACGGAGTTCCTTTATTTAAGAAATTGGTTTCATAGTCGTTTGAAGTAAAGTTTGGTGTGTAATTACGCCTTTCAGCAATATTGTAAATCCTTGGTTGGAACGAAGTTTCCATAATTATTTCCTTGAACAAAAAATTAAAAATTGGAGAAAAGGATCACGAAACCAACTTTTGTATGTACGTACGTATGTATGTACCATTCCACACGCCGGGTAATTCTCTGATCCCCAAAATAGCATAGTTGGGTTTTTGTTGTGATTTGATTGATTGACCAATCAAATCATGAGATAAATCGCATTACTATAAAAGATCAAAAAAATTTTTTTTGATCTTCCTCTCTTTTTGTGGCCTGTTCCTTAAGGGATATTTGAGCAGCATGTCTGAGCAAGTCAGTCAGTTTTTCATACCACTTATGAGTAAATGTTTGGTTTTACAAGTAAATTAAAATTTACATTGAAATTCTATAGATCGAAAAGGCTTTTCAGAAACAAGTTGGTATCTTTCAAAATCCAAAAGCTAGCAAAAAGGTTAAAGCCAAAAACCTCCGCTGGTATAAGGATGTAGGTCTAGGTTTTAAGACACCTAAAGAAGCTATTGATGGTCATTACATAGACAAAAAATGCCCCTGGACTGGTATGGTGTCTATCCGAGGTCGTATATTAACTGGTGTAGTAGTTTCTGTCAAAATGAAAAGAACAATTATTGTTCGCCGTGAATATTTGCACTACGTCACAAAATATAATCGTTATGAAAAACGTCACAAAAATCTTGCTGCACATTTGTCCCCCGCCTTTGTTGGTGTCTCAGTAAGTGAATTCTTGAAGCATATATTCTGTACATGACATGAATTTAATGATTAATGTTTTTCGAACTCAGCCGGGCGATACTGTTACTGTGGGCCAATGCCGGTAATGATCTTATTGTTAATTTTATATTTCGCCAGTTATTATAATTATATCGATTAATTGAACCGATAAACACAACTAGTCCTCTTTCCAAGACTGTTCGCTTCAATGTTCTTAAGGTTCTGAAGAAAGTTCAAAAGGGACCAAAACAATTTACCAAGTATGTAAAAAAAAAAAAAGAAAAAGCCTAAACGTTCTTAAACGATTTTATATCGTATTATTAAATCAATTATATATATAATAGGTTCTAAACTAGACTTGCGACCCAAACCTTTTTTGAATAACGACATTGCTATGTAGTTTGGTTGGGAAATCGGGATTTCTACTTCATTTGGGATAATAACAAAACCCAAATATGTGTCCCATTTTCGGACAATAGCACAATCACAAAACTGGTCAAATTTATTAATCGATGCTATAAATTGTTTTAATTTTTCAAATTGAGAACCTAAAAGTAATTTAGCGATTAAGCAGGATTGTTAAATAAATTGATATGTCAGATTTAATAGTTATATCGGAAATGTATACAATGAAAAATTATTATAAAAGTGAAAGTTTTTCACACAAAAATAAACTTCTAACCATAAGTTATAAACCTTTCGACCAAGTTTCCTTCGAAATTCGAGAAGTCTTTGGAGAGGTAAAATTTTTAATCAATTCATATCAATAATGTAGTCTTTTATTGATAAATTAATTATCTATGACCATGATAGAAGCAAAGGGTGATGATTGAACGAGTATAAAATTGTCAATCGCACCGGGTCAATAATCATTAATACTTTATCGAATATGGAAGATATTGTAGCATTCAATTCAGTAGAAATTGGACTTTCGCTGAAACCGCTAGAAATAAGCGATAATCGAGAATTAGCCAATAAAAAGGAAGAAATAATACTTCGATGCCCTTACCGACGAAACGAATCAGCTTTTGAATATTGGCTAGCCGGCACAATATTAACCGATTACTTGTTACGTATTTACGTTAACGTTAATGCCGTATGTCGAATTAGTAACATTGATAATAATGTCGGAAAGTCACACTCGATTATGGGCGACGCTGAGGTACCCTTTTTCGATATGTAAAATATTGTGTAACAATAATGCATCTGTCATGCTGGGCTTTTCATATTTTTATATACGATAACCTCCTTTCTTCAGTCATTGGAATTTTCTGGGGGTTTTTTTTTTCTAACTTCATTCTTTTATAGCTATTTGCTCAAGCATACGTATAGGCTCTTTTGTGTTTTTGCATTTTAAAAAATTTACAAAATCAACAAAAGTATAATTTTATTCAACGATACAATGACCGAGTATGATCAATGTTAAATCTTTTTGTCCCGTTATGCATTTTAAAAGTCAGCTACTATATTTTAAACTAATACATATTTCAGTATCCAGATCTGAACCTAATTTAGGTTCAATTTTTGGATTATGAACCTAAATCAGGTCCACTTGAATCGGGAACCGGACATTTCTGAAATTCGAAGATGGTTCGAAATCTTTCATTTCGCTTCCTTCAGCTCCAGTCAATTATATAAAATTTGAGATATAAAAAATTTAAAAGTATAATTCAAAATTCATTATAAACTTATATATAAACTTCCTATCTCTAACCTAAATGCTAACTCACCATTGGTTATACAGTATATAGGATTCTTTAGTTAATTTTTAACGCTGGCCAGAATTGCCAGAATTACATAATACAGTAATATTTTCGAAACCTGATGTTTGCTTGCTACACGTGACTTAAAGACAATAACAATAACGAAAATATGGTGTCACAAGAATCAGTCATGTAGAAACTATAATAACCCACACTTTTTTTTCTGTCTTTTTTTTTTTCCTTCAAGAGTATTCATATATGTTCTGGTCTTCTTCGTGAATGCCTTCCATTTAAACCATTTGAACCATTGATATAAAGGTCAAAAAGTTAGTTAATGCCACTTTTAGCTAAACCTTTAATAGAACCTTCCATCAGTCAAGCAAAGGCATATTCTGCAAGTGACAGTACTACTCATCAGCGACAAGAAATGCAACCACCACAGCAACAATCAACTTCGTCGTTTAACATCATGTCGATATTAAATCCGGCTCCATCACCGCCGTCTCATAGGTCCCAAACTGTATTAGGAACATCACTGCAACAAGATTCACATGCACACCCGACCTTACCGCCAGCTTCGTCAATGACTCAACAAACGTACTACCAGTCAAGTCCTCACTCACAAGCCCAGTCTCCAACTTTTCAAATGTCTTATAATAATAATAATAATAACCTTCGACTTCCACCACCGTGTACAACTCCAACTTTTCCGTCATTTCCAAGCTCTTCAAATTCACCAGTAAATATTTATGGCTATACGCCTCAAAAATCAACTTTCTCACCAGTTGGTTTCAACGCTTCTAGCAATGGTACTCCTTTGTCACCAGTTAAAACTAGTCCTTCAACTCCACTGACTAATGCGCCAACTGTATTACAGTCGTCTCATGTATTAATGCCCAGTGAAATATCAATACCAGCTGTCTCGATCACTGCCTACAATAACCGAAGTCCCTCGTTAAGTCCAACCATTCAGGAGCAAGATGTTACTGCTTCGATAAATAAAAGTAACCATCACCACAACGGAAATAGTTCCGAAGTTAATCAAGTCACTGTTGCCACTACACCTATATTGAGTGATTCTTGCGGTCATTTGACAAAAGACCAACCTCCTACTCCTACCCTTACTCCCGTGGAGTTTGTTGATCAGTCTGTGCAAAAATCGGGATATGTGCATCAAAACCTTAATCAATCTCTTAACGCAGTGACAGCAGAAAATTCCTCTGGCTTAGAACAATTGGCTAGCACGGCACTCTGCGAACTTCAAAATTTACAGAGAAGAGATGTCATACACAACGAAGAAACCAGAACTGGTAGAGAATCTGATGTTTTCTCTGATGAAGGTCACATTTCGCATCCTACATCTCCATTTGAAGAGCGTACACCTGTTAAAAATATAGTGTCGCCTATTTCATATGAAAGTACAACGGGAAGCACACCCGCACCACCGCAAACCGATTCAGAATTTCCACAATATGATCATGATGAGCCCATGAAAGGATTTGGTGAAACCACCGATTCAGAGAGTGAACCATCTAAGTCTGAATTTACAAGAATTAATAAGACATCACATGTTAAAGGCAAAGATTTACAAAACAAACGTAGATATAAGATCAATCAGAAGAACCATGAAGAGGTCTCTTCTGATGATGCAGGTTCACGTCAACGTAAATCTGGAACAAGACGGCCGAAAGCCACATTGACAAAAAGAAAACTATCATTTACATCTGATCGTACTCCCAAAGACAACAAGAGACAATTTCGATCAAGAACTACGTCTAATAATAGTAGTCGTAACACTTCACCAAGTCTGGGATCTACAAATGCAAATGTCGTTGATGAGATGGTCATTGATGAACCAGAGCGGTCAGGGGAGCAGCTTTATTGTGTCTGCCGGTCATCTGACGGCCAATCATTTATGATTGAATGTGACAATTGTGATGAATGGTTTCATGGTGCCTGTGTAAAAATATCATCCGAAGAATCATTAATGGTGGATAAATTTTATTGTCCGAATTGTACAGGTAAGCGTATATAACGTATATGTATTGTCTGTATTGTCGGTGAAATTCGATTAACATGTGTGTGTATGTTTTAAGCTAAGGGATTCAAAACATCATGGAAAGCTGAAAAATGTAAATACCCACCCTGCAAAAAACCAGCTAGATTTGAAAAATTGAAATTCTGTTCAGTCAAATGCGGAATGGATTTCAATCGTATTCTTCTCGAAAAGGAAGAAAGGGCAGCTAAAATGAAATTGCTGTTAAGCAAGAAAAATAAGGACAATAAAAAAGGACCGATAAAACGAAATGTTACAAATCGCACAGGACAATTGGAAGATGTCGAAAGATTGAAAAGGATAGCGAAGAAAGAAGCTAAAATCAAAAAAGAGTTGGAAGAAATCGAGACTCTTAATAATGTTGCTGGACGGGGCATAGAGAGGGTTCAAAGTGAGAGTGATCAAGTTGATAGTGATGGATCAGCCCAAGATGCTCCATGCGAATTTGAGAAACAATCTGAGAGCGATGGACCTACACATAATGCACCAATTTGTGGATACAGTCCTCGTTTTGATTGGGCTATTGATAAAGACGATGTGAAATATGTTGAGGAAGAAATTTGTACAATTCAGAAGGCGCGTTGTAAAAAGCATCGTAATTGGCAAAGTCGTAAGAACATGCAGATAGAATTGGCGAAAGCCCATAAGGTTTGTGTACTGTTTTCCATTAACATTTTATATATACTTACGTGTCCTAACCAATTTTTTTTTTGTTTCATCATTAAATTCTAGAACAAACGCCTTTTAGAACTTGCTGGAGAAAAGAGATTGATAAAGGCACAAATGAGGAAACGAAACGATATGGAAGAAGCAATAATAAATGAAACAATTGATCATATGGCTGGATGGTGACATTATTACTTAGTTTGGGAATCTGGATTTTTACTTAATTGGGATAATAACCAAAACCCAAATATATATCCATTTTCGGCCAATAGTATCAAACTCAAAAACAGAACAAATTCAAATTAAGAACCAAGAGCGATTTACGACTAAGCAGGATTGTTAAATAAATTGATATATTAAATCTAATAGCTGTATCGGAAATGTATACACTAAGTGAAAAATAATTATAAAAATGAAAATTTTTCACATCTAAAATAAACATCGAATCATAAATAACCTTTTCGACAAAGTCTCCTTCGAAATTCGAGGAATGTTTTTAGAAAAGCAAAAACCCTTAATAAAAATGGATTTTATTATTTATGTAGACCTCTATTGTTAATTGACAATTGAGTTATTCGTAAGCATGATCCAATTCTTAGTCTCAAACCATGATTAGAAACTACGGATTCATCTGAAAGACGATTGAAACTAGAAAGAAGATTATAACATTATTAGTAAATCAACACAGAAACCTAATCGCACTGGGTCAATAATTATTAATACCTTATCGAACATAACGGTGCTACAGCATTCAAACTAGTAAGTTTGGGTCACAATTCTAGCTGGGTGTGAGTGGTAATGAATAGTTGAATAGTAATCAGTAGATAAAATCAATTCTCTGATTCTTACTGACAAAAAAAATTTAAAGATATCATCGATTTGTAAGAATATTATCCAACAATGATAGAATTTAATTTAGAATAAATCATCCTTAAACATTTGTGAAACTTATCATGTACAAAGTTATTAAAAAAAAATAATAATAATAAATTAACACAATATGGGATTAGGATACTTTATCCTTGTACTGTATTATTTTCATAATTATTATTGACTTACATATGAGTGTCGTTAAAAGAAAACCCGAAAATTTAAATATAAGTCATATTTAAATTTTCGGGTTTTCTTTTAGCGACACTCATATATCGATATTTGCCGCCCAGAATATTAAATCTCTCCCAATTCAAACATGATAAATTATCCTAAATTCCAAATATATAGAAAGACTTTCTCGTGATTGGTCAATTTTATTCAATTTTATTCAATTTATACAGTTTAGAGTACTTTTACCCCTTAACATAGTAAAATTTTTTAAAAAATGTAACCGCCGTTTATAATACTACAGAAGGCTTTCGCAAATGAAGCTTTTTAAGTATCTCGTGTATCTCTGGTTTCACCCACTTTATATATATTTTACTTAGAGACGATTTTTAAGCTATATAGGAAATTAGGATGCATGATAAATATAAGCTTCTAATTAACTCACAAAGCGTAACTGTTAGAAAAAAAGGCTTAAAAGTAATATATAGTAACTTTACAACGTTTGGTAAGTATATAACTGATAATTTTATATTTCGGGATCTTTGAAATTAATAAGTCCATATTTGAAGTATTATATTTAAGAAAACTTTATTATGTATTACAGTATTACGGGAGATTATAACTATCGTTTGACGTTTGATGATAATTTTCATTTATTATAATTTTATATGGCGATGGGATGTATATCATAATTTTTCTGTCTAAATTAAATCAAATCGTATTAAAATCGGTTTAGTCTACTTCTAATATTGAGTTGTCGTGTATTATATAAATTCAAGTTTTTTAGTTAGTACACATATACAAAATCAATATTACTATATTATGATCGTTATATCGATATCGTTTATATCAAGTAAAAATTTTTGATTGGCCAGTTGGCACATGATCTGAAAAATGACCAATATCCAATTTACGTGATCAACCAATCATGAGATTATTCGAATTATTATGTAGCTATATAGTTTTGAATAAGCCGAAATAGCTTCGATCACGTGTATAACACTCTTCGTGTTCTAATAAGTTTTTCTTGGTAATTTTTCGAATGTTGTGATTGTAAAAGTTTGTTAGCGATGATGGAAAAGATCTTTCATCATGTCTATCACGTGATATATGGAAATTATGAGATGATTATGGGCGCGAAAAAATTTTCTTGCAATCAGAATTTTAACAACTACCCTAACCGACGAGAGAGAGAGCAAGAGCAGCATGATTGTGATTTTTTGATTTACTTGGTAAAAGTGTCATCGGCTATAATTAATTGTTTTTATCCAATTAAGATACAAGCAGATAGATCTATTATTTACCTCTACGTTTAGTCAATCAAAGTTTGTATTCTTTTTATATACCCTTTCAGAGCAATATAAGCACACAAAATTTTTTTGATAATTTTGTATTAACTATTGGTGCTCTCAAGCACCTAAATCAATAGGTTTGAGTTCAATTTTTAATTAGTGAAAAATAAATTATTCGGTCAACCGAGTTCATTATCGCGATGAAAAAAAAAGATGGTCAGAGAATATCATAGAGTTGTGCTGATTGGCTAAAATTTAATATCTGCGTTTCGCAACGTGAATCTTCGACAAAATTACCGTAAAGTTTACTTCAATTAATCGTAGTACTTGTGCACGATCTCTATAGCTAGCTAATTACTCTGAGAAAGATGCTTGAAAGCACACTATTTTTTTTATACAATATTAAATATGTATGTATGTAATAGAGTTGAAAATGGGCCGGACTTGGGGTATTCTCAATCCCGAAATGATTAACTAGTGATCGTAATAGTGCACAACTATAATAATATTTATATAAAAGGTTTGATATGCAAATTATGTAATCAAACTTTTTTCAAACATTATTCTCAATGCGATTATCTAGTAAACATGACAGTAATCAATAAAAATAAAAATTACAATTGATACTTGTCGCCACTAGGTTTGTTTAGGTTTTCGTTGATATTTGATTGTTGTACGAAATGAAGAAATTATTGGCGAAATAGTAAAATTTATTGCTGGCAAAAAATGGTAAACATCCGTATTTGTTTTTTGGGCTTTCTAGTATTTTTTTTTATTGCTCATAAAAACTTAAGTGTAATGAATAAAAAAAAATAATTCGTTGATGATGACAAAGTTAATTGAATAATTTTTTTGAATACTAATTGTAAATTTTGACAAGTCAAGTAAATAAAAAAGATGGTTTGTGGCAAAAGGTTTGTAAATTGAAATGACAAACTCACTAACCGTTTTTTTACTAGTAAAAATATTCTATTCACATAATAAACTTTATCAAATTACGTTTACTATTTAAAGATTCATCGCAATTACAAACACAGTTGGTCTGTCTAAAATATTTTCCGTCTAGTAAAATTTGTTCACCGACACTTTTTGACCATTGATTAAGGCGTTTGAGGACGCCCATAATATAATTGGAAATTTACTTTGCATTCGCAATGCAGGAAAATGTAAACCTGGGTTACGTCCGACGCACGCTAAATAAAGTAGGGGCACACTAAATAATATAGGGCAACTATTAAAAATTGAAAAAAAAAACTAGTGCATAGACTTGTGCTACGTATACATGTTATAGTAATACCGATTTCACAAGTTGTCAATTCATCACCATGTTTATTTTTACAGATCAGACAAATTGTTAGCTTATTGAGTACCAACCCTATACACCTTAACGATGATCTTGATTCATTTCCCCTTTTATTATAAGTTATCTGGTTTCACATAATTTGGCATTAAACTTATTTTGGAATAAAAAGTTACAATGTTGGGCAATTTTATAGTCATAAGATTTAATTTTTTTATACAAACTTAGGTATTAGTCATATGAATTTATAGTGAAAAAAAAGGTCATACGACATATCTTTTCCAAGATTGCATAGTAATACAGTCTAGATTAACACATATTGACATTATGAACCGTTTTTTACAGCAACTATAAACATTTGTTTTGTATATTCCTCTTACTTTTATTTTATAAATATGCTATTTTAATTTTTATCTAATATTCGAAAAATGGTACTAATGACACGATGTTGCGGCTGTATTCCTATGAGAAGAGGTGTTTTTGTTATAGCAATTATTTGGATGGCATGTCGTTTTTTAATATTTTAATTAAATTCTTTACGTTTATGTGCTATCTAAGGTTTCTTTACACTTAGATTGGAGGAATATATGGCATTGTTCAAAATGTTGTCCTCATTATAAATAATTACTATTGTAAGTTTTACTTAATATTTTTTTTTCGCTTAAACCCTAATGTTAATAATTTAATGTTTTTAATTTATTTTACTAGATAAATTCATTCTTGAACCATTGGCTCGAGTTTCTTTAATTCTAAATGTTCTACTGACTTTTATATGCATGTTTGGTTTGATTGCTTCCTGTATGGTAAGTTTTGAATGTTGGTAATATTGCAAGTATCCTAAGTATCATAAATATCCCAAGTATCATAAATATCCTAAGTATCATAAATATCACAAGTATCGTAAATATCACAAGTATCATAAATATCACAAGTATCATAAGTATCATAATGTTTTAACTATCTATTCTTTCCCTGTTTAAATATATAGGAAACTGCACGGTCTTTGAAAATCTTTGCCGGACTTTTTATTCTTATTATAGCTCTTCATTTTATATATGCTATTTATTATGTTATTATTATTTATTCAAAATACCATATTGATGCTTTTTTATATGAGTCAATTATTAATTTTATTGGACCTGTTGTTGAAGTATGTTTATTTTATTAACATTTGATTTAAAGCAATTATTAACCGATTAATTTATTCAAATTTAATAGATTTATTTTGCCAAAGTTATTGTTGATTACGTTGAAATGGTCACAATTGCACAAGCTAATATTCCAACACCTGAAAGAGTTGAAACTCCTAATATACCAAGTAATTAAAATCAAGTAATTAATTAATAATCAAATCGTTAAAAATATGAAATGTATATATATTAAAATGTATTATAGCAGTGGCTAATTAATGCAAATAAAATTTATAAAATATAATTATTGAATAAGCATTCAAATATAACCTTAAGCTTTTAAAAATTGTCACGAAAACATGGGACAAAGTACGTACGTACGTATGATATGTTACACGAAAAGAAACGCTAAATTTTTTAAACCAGGATATGTAAATATTAACATAGGTATGGATTTAGACAAGCCCAAAAATATCATAGAATAGAAACTTGAAATAACGTAATTTAAATTTCGATCAAATTAAATTCAGTCGCAATCAAAATAACATCAATGTCAGCATATGGGCGGATTTTTTTGTGTTACTTTCAACAACGATCCAATTCTGGTCAAATTTGCAGATTATTTGGCCCTGGCTTATCAGTTTTAAAACTGATAAACCAGGGCCAAATAATCTGCAAATTTGACCAGAATTAGATCGTTGTTGAAAGTAACACAAAAAAATCCGCCCATATGGTTTGAGTTTTATAATAATCGGTAGGTTACAAATATAGATACTGGTGAAACTAAATAATGCTGGTGAAACTGATGACTATCTAAAATCTGCTTAGTTGTTATATTAAATTTCATCAGTTTTACCACTATTAACCAAGAATTTCACCAATCAATAGTTACAAAATGTGGGGGAAGCACATGTTTACAACAGAGATCAATTATTTCGTAATTACTTAAAATGCTCTTTCATATGCATATTTATGATACTTAAAATTAATTATAATAGATTCTATTATTTATATATTAGTAGATTAGATTTTTTTTTTTTTTTACTATAAATCATCTAAAGATATCAAAATTGTTACTCTTCAACGAAAATTCCAAAGTTCACAAGAGCAATACTTAGCTCTATAGTTCTGTATAATATCTACCAAGCTAAGTATTATTTTACAAAGTTTCAAAATATTCGTCGAGTAGTAGCATTTGTTAGAAAAATATAAAAATTTTAGTGTTGCATGATGTCTGGCGCAAGCAACAATGGACTGTGAAGTCACATGAACATGATTTTTGAAACTAGCATCGTGATTAATTCTGAGGCGTAGTATATTATAACGTCATATTATCGTTATTAGTGGCACTTTTTGATGTCTTTAGATGGTTCGCGCCATAGTATAAGTTATATATGTTAGTGTTATAATACAATTTTTCATTTTCATATTTAGCTCCTGGATAAGTAAGACTTCAGCCTTATGAAAAGCCGCCGTTTTATTACTAGTTCTGCATGTTTATATGTTTTTATTTTTTATATTAAAATTTGCTTCACGTATAATCTTGCACTCTTGTATTAAAGTAAGATTCTGTATTTGTAAAACTTTTACCAAGATTTTAATTTATTATTGAGTATATTCTTTAAAATTTAGCATCAACTTAATTCTAATACAGTATATAACTTATAGTACAGTATAGATAAATAGCTAAGTGATCGAGCAAATTCCTTCAGACTTTAAATTATCCAGTAATACTACATTCTTGCACAGTTTGAGATCTAAGAATCGAATTTCAAAATTTATGCTTCTTTGAATCTGATGCATAATATATACAAATAACATTTTTAGTGCAAAGCAATAAATGTATAAATGGAATTAATGCAGTGAAATTGAGTATGCAGTAATATGACTGGGTGTTCTAGTCTAAATGAGGATCCCGGACATATAGTACAGGGGTCATAATTTATGCGTTTCAGTAAAATCCCCCAAAATTTATAATTCAAAAAAATCGTTTTTTTTTTGCAATTATCTCGGGGTCCAATGGTCCAAATTGAATGAACCTTTTTTTTTAAGTAAAAGCTCTTAGTGAGACGCATATAACAAAATAAAAACTTCACTCAATTCTAATCACTGGATCCCGAGATACCGTAAACTGCCGTATAAAAGACCCGGGTCTAGTACATTTCACCAATTTTAAAACCTATTACTAGACTCATGGGTCTCTTATATGAGTACGGGTCTGATAATTTGGAGGGTTAATGATAGTCAAATTACTGAACATTAGTACACATGACCCTCGTTAATATCAACCTAAGCTACAAGACAAATTTTTATAAATTTTTATTTATCAAAAATCCCTCTTATATACTAATATCACTATCAACATGAATATAGGAATGATCCAAATGGGTTGATATTAACAAGGGTCAAGTGTACTTAATCCTATTTGTATACCCCGGGTATTTTACATTTTACCAAAACTTTATCCTATATTATAGACCCGGGTATAATACATAGGGGTCTGATGCGTGGGAGGTCTTTTATGCGGCAGTTTACGGTATTTAAAAAAATGTAAATTTTAATTTTCAGCAAATTCAGGTATTTTCGGCCAAAAGTGTCCTCTAAAAAATTATGACCTATATCAGAGATGTCCGGAGTCCTTCTAAATGTCAGAAATTTCGAAAATCAAACAACGGAATTATTATATGGAAGGTTAAATCTAAGTAAATATCTATACGTACCATTATAAAATAGGTCTGTTTTTATCACATTGAAACGAATTTTTATAAATCTTTTTCTTATTACGTCATATGTCTACGATCTTAACTTAGTGCTGTTCGTGCTAGATCACTGCATTTTGTGCATATTCTAATCGATCTCGATGTAGCATAAATTTACTAATACAGTTAGCTTCTTACGCTCAATATTTCAAACAAATATACGTAGTATAAAGCAGTTCTCTATATCGATAATCTTTTTTTTGAAATATGGATCAAAATTCTTTTTGCAATTATTGTAAAAAAAGATTGATTGGATTTACAAAAAGATTATGTAGATATAATTCAGTTTATAAACAACCACATTTATATTGTGGGAACATATATATTGATACATTTATACAAGAAACAACGTCCAAAAGAAACCATTGTGACGATTTTATTGGATGGGTACCATATTCAGATATTGAAATAACTGATCTAATCGCAGAAGGTGGTTTCTCAAAAGTATTTATTGGCAAATGGGAACCATTAAAACAAGATGATAAAAAGGAATTATCAAATATTGATATTGCCCTTAAAGTTTTGAAAGGATCTGAAAATTTTGACCTCAAATTCCTCAATGAAGTAATTATGAATATTTAATAATATATTATACATTATTGAATATGCAATAGTAAATTTTACTCATTTTTAAATCATAGTTCAAAATACACTACCAATGTCTTGGAAAGTGCGCTGTGCCGTTTTATGGTTTAACAATGTTTCCAAGAATGCAAGAATATGCTATGATAATGAAATATACAATTCATGGTGATCTTAAGAAATTTCTCACTAATAATAAACAGAAATTTCTCACTAATAATAATCTCTCATGGATAAAGAGAATCGAAATTCTTCAAAACATTGCAAAATCTTTAAATGAACTTCACAATTTAAATATTGTACATCGAGATTTTCATTGTGGAAATATCCTTGTTGACGACAATACAAGGATTTTTATTAGTGATTTTGGGCTTTCAATGTTTATTAACGAACTTGAACCTTCAGGTTCCGCAGATCTACTATCAGGTATTCATATTATAAGAAATAATGCCAACTAACTTTTGTATTAATTAAAATTACTCTTTATAGTGCCTATCAAAGGCGTTTTGCCTTATATTGCACCAGAAGTTCTCACTGGAAAACCATATACAAAAAAGTCTGACATCTATAGTTTAGGGATAATTATGTGGGAATTAACATCTCTTGACCGTCCATTCTCAGATCGAACACATGATGGATTTTTAGCAATAGAAATTATTCATAATCTTCGTCCAAAAATCGTAGAGGGGACCCCAGAAATTTATCAAGATATAATGAAACAGTGTTGGGATGATGATCCATTAAAAAGGCCAGATCTGTCGCAATTGATAAAGGATTATGAAAATATGATCAAGGATATGGAAGAGCAATCATCCATAGGTAATATGGAACCATTACTCCCGCCTGTTATTCAAATATCTATAAATAATTTAGGTAATTTTAATAGATTAATTTCGATAATTAACATAAAATCCCATTTTTTTTTTGCATTTGTTGTTACTCAAAGTCAATTATGACTTTAAGTATAATGGAAAGGGGAAAACCTGTAAATTGATTCACTTTCACTTTAGCAAGTTAGGCCCTGAATAATTTGATTAGTTCAACATTTAGTATTATTATTATTATTATTTTACTATCTACTAGATCATTTGATTTCTTCATGAAAAAAATGTGGTTCCACTTGATGACCAAAGCACTGAACATCTTATAACATTACACGTATTTGATCACACATTTAATCATTGCGGGATCAATTTTGCGAGGGCTGAATTCGATAAGGTGAATGATAGTCAATCAAATTACCGGGTTTCTCTTTCCATTATTATATTGTTATTAGTCAAATTTAAAATATTTTAATTTATTTTCTAAAAATCATCGCACAAATAGATTCTGGATCAAGAAATTTACCTTCATCGGAAATTGGTAATTATATAGTTACGTCTATAATCATACTAAAAAATAAGAATTTTTAATGAATTAAATATTACTTGATAGATTTTCAAACTAAACAATATGAATTAAATCCAATACAAGATGAAGAATTAAGTATAAACGATCAAGTATGAATGACTTTAATTAAAATCAAAATTTTGATTTCTTGCAGTATAGGTGACTTTATAATCAATTGATTAATACTAAAATACAGTATATTTTATTAAGGGGTCATCTATATTGCAAGAGATCCTGACATTTAGTGTCTTAATTTTTAACCAAATTTATCATCAAAGGAATTTAAAAGAACAGCTGAACTTGAAAAAAGTAATTATTCAGACATAACACACGTTAAACGTAAAGAACCTGTATTTATTCAAAAAGAAGATGACAGCATTGAATCTGACAATCTATCTAAAACTTCTTCTCGAGTAATATCATTTTCTAGAACAGTATCACCATCCAATACCCCAATTTCGTTATCTAGATCATCGTCTGAATATAAAACTGATATTCCAAAAATAGATGAGGGAAGTGATGAAGATCTTGAAAATATTGATCCCTCATTTAACAAGATGCGCGATTTATTAAGTTCATTGATACATGAAGCCACAGAAGCAGTAGAAGCTCCCGTTAAAGGGCGTGAGAAGAAGAAACGTGCGCCTTCAACTACAAGTCAACAATCATTTGACTTTGGGGACATTAATGATATGCTTGATGAATTAGAAGAAGATGATGAATACGAGTATGAAGATTCGGATGATGAGGAAGAAGAAGAACAAAATGAATCTTTAGATGAAGAAAATGAAGAGCCTCGAGGAAGAGGTTGTAAAAGAGAAAAGTCACATAAGCGACAAAAGAGTGTACACGAAGAAAGATTTGAACAAGGAATGTTGGAATTTAATAGGAGTATTGCAGATTTTTCCACACTTGTTGATGCAATAACAACAGAAGATAATATGCAAGAATATGATCCTTGTATACAATATGTGGATCCAACTGACCAACTCATACGATATCCTGACACACTCATACGATATCCTAACACACTTATACGATATCCTGACACACTTATACAAAATCCAAGCGAAAACCTTGTCGAATATTTTGCACAACTATATCGTCTTCTTATACGCACACTCATTCTTCCATTCTTACTTATACGTACTCTCATTATTCCATTCGTACTTATCATTTACTATTTCATAATCGAATTTTTTAAGACATCAAATTCATCAAGAAGCATGACAAATATTACAGTTATTCTTTCATATCTTAATATTGCCATTGAAACATCAATATCCGAGTTTGTCGAAACTACTTATGCAAGACCCACACGTTATCGTTATGGATCAGATGATGAAATATTTTCGCCTAAAAATACATATCTCAATTCAGAATTAATTGAACATGTGCATGATGAACATGGTAAATAATGTATCTTTACATAATTTTATCGTATCTATTTATTTACTTTTTTTGAAAGTTGGATATAAAAATATTGCACATTTGTTTTATAATTTAAATAGATAAAAGATATGTAACTCAAAAATACACCTTTAAACCTGAAGGTACGTAGTTTTACTTATTTTATTATTATTATTATTTTTTATTTGAGTGACTTTATATGTCGAGAATTTTCGTTGGGTGTAACGTGAAATAAAACAATTGCGACGCTTCAAAAACTGTTAATAAGTCAAAATTTTACATACGAAATCCTTGCAATGTGAAAAAAAAAACTTAAAAGGAATGGTTTTATCTAATTGGTTAAACAAAATACCGTAAACTGTCGTATAAAAGAGCTGGGTCTCTTACATTTCACCAATATTAAAACCTATATTAGACTCCGGGTCTAATACATGGTGGATAGTTTGTACTATTAGAGGGAAAAATTTAAAAGATATGCATATTGTTCATTTATGATGGGCAACCTAGACATTTAAAAAAACTATATTTGGTTATTGTAAATTTTGAGATTCACACCCGGATCTAGTACGTACGTACGTATGTACGTTGTGAAGCAGGAGGGACCGTCCCAAATAAGGAAACCCGTGTTACATAATGTTCCGACCTTGCATAATGTTCTTTAGCCAATG
>CAJVPZ010000767.1:0-17071 GCA_910592135.1 Racocetra fulgida | reverse complement strand
TTGTTAACTAGATCCATATGTATAGTTGTATAGTTAAAACACATGTTATATAATCTGCATAGTATATTGGATTTTTATATAGTAAATAAAAAAATGCTTCTGATAAATCTTTTTGACATCTCAGTTAATTTTTATTAAATTTAAATAATATGTAGTTTAAACTAGTTTGTTTATGCTAATGAAGTTTCAGGATATGCATTGTTTTAAAAAAAAACAACTTCACATATAATTAAATTTTCCTAGGTCGCTATATGTTTTTCCTAGATAATACAAAAAATTGCTAATTCTGATTAAACAAATCATATGATGTTTATATATAAATCATATGATATCATATAAAATTAGTTATACAAAATTAATCTACAATTTATTTTATATAAAATTAGAAATTTGTACACCCTACCCTTAATATTAATTATTATATGATAGAGGTATGCTTTTTGGTTTAAGAGCATGTCTCCAACCCTAATCTCAATATCATTGATATTAACATATTCAATTACAACAAAAACAGTAGAAGACTCAGACATCTTTAAAAAAAATAATAAGTAGGTTGTTTTAAGAAAAAATATATTTGAAAAAAGATTAAGCAGATGATATATACATATATACATTATATGATATAACATGTGTTTTAACTATACAACTATACATATGGATCTAGTTAACAAAAACATGGCTTATGGATTTTTTTCTATTTTAAGAAAATCACATTTAAAATTTAGTATAATGATAACAATGAAAAACTATTATTAGTACAGTAAAATCTGTTGGATTGACATAATTTGACCAATCATGTGAATCCTTTTCTATGATTCTGCAGCAAGGATTAGCAACTGGATTACAAAATCTAATTTTAGATCACGTTTTATCATATATAACATTTAAAAAAGTAGACATCAGCAAAAATTTTATTATATAAATCGATGCTTTAAATGTTAAATTATATAGAAGAATTTTGCAAACAAAGCCATAAGCCGTGTTTTTGTTGACTGGATCCCATATATACTAACTGGTTTAACTAAATTTATGCATGTAGAAGGTTCCAGAATTAAATATAGAAATTTTATTTTTACATATGTAACAAAAAAATTAGTGATACAAATCGATGAAAAATTTTAATTGAAGTTGATAGATCATTTTATCCAACTAATCGATTAATCGATTTTTATTCAACCAATCGATTAGTTGGCCAATTGTTAATCGACTAATCGATTAATCGATTGGCCAACTAATCAATTAGTTGAATGAAACTTGGTAAAATACACGTAAGGTAGTAACTGAAACGCCAGTCGATATTCTTATGTGATCGGTTGACCAATTGACTAGCCAATTAATTGACCAATCGACTACCAATCGATTAATCGATTAGTCGGGCAAAAAATTTCCAATGTGGTGAACGACATTCTGATTGGCTAAAAAAAAATATATAAAAATTTTCATCTTTTAAAAAAATTTATCATCCTTCGCGTTTAAGTTTACCGATCATCCAAATGGTAAATTAAAAAAGTTTTTAAATAAATCCAATATTTTCGCTCAGCGGAACATCAAGGCTTAATTTAATTTGGTGATTTCCAAAAATTTTTATGTTCTCAATAATAAAGAAAAGAAAAAATTCGATTATAATTAAAATAGAAATTTTTATCAAAAAATGTTTATATTCTTGAGAACATTTGATCTAAAACACTGAAGACGACTATATATTAAGTTGTTAAGCCCGTATAATTAAGAATTTTTTTACTTTATATACTTACATTCATTATTATTTTTTTTTGTAACAGGCCAAACGTACAAAAAAGGTTATTTATCAAATACTTATTAACTAATGTTCGGATGAATAGTAATGGGAAACCTTTATTTAACTAATACCAAGAAATCCATTAACAGGTCGGAGTTGTCGGCAAATATGGTACCCGTTATGGTGCTTCATTGAGAAAACAAATCAAAAAGATGGAAATTACTCAACATGCGAAATATACATGCGCTTTTTGTGGCAAAGTAATAATATATTTATGTGCGAAATAACAAATTATCTAGTCATAATAATCCGTATGATGTTAATCAAATTTATTTACTAATGTTCAATAGGAAACAGTCAAAAGAAAAGCAGTAGGCATTTGGAAGTGTCGGGCATGTAATAAAATTGTGGCAGGCGGTGCATGGACCGTCTCGTAAGTTTCCGTTCGAATTTATATTTTGATACATATAAATATGTTTAATGATATGATTAACAAGCGATTTTTTCGATCATAGAACTACTGCTGCCGCTACGGTTCGTTCTACAGTCCGTCGTCTCCGCGAAATAATGGAATCTTAAATTATACAATGTATAAAGCCAATCCGTCGAAATCTAGTATTTTCGGTAATGACATTATATAAATTATCGAGTATTAATATGAAAATAAACTTATGAAGTACGCATTGACAAATCGATCTAATAATTAGAATCTAATTTACAATTTATAGTTTTTATTAAGGTGAATATAATATATTACGATTGTTCAGGTACATTGTTTAGACATGATTTCAGAACGTTATTAAAAAGATTCGATATTTGAAAAGAATGGGGATTATATTATCAAATTAAAAACCATATCCAACAAATTAAATACGTTACTAAAGCAACTGATGCAATGCTTATAATCTCTTTTGCAACAGTCTTCCAAAATTGTGAATTAAATATTATCCAGCGACCTTTTTGTTGATATCTAAGCCATACTGGTAGCATTTCTGTACTTCTTCTAATTCTTACAAATGTATGTGAAAATATACAAGCTAATGTTGTTATAACCAGAATTCCATACCACAAATATATTCGAATTTGATTTGGTAGTAAACATTGTGTATATGCGAATGTGATTTGATTATTTTTTATGCTATCTAATGATATATTATTATATGGGTTGTAAAGGCTTAATAGAAGAAACCCTGGTCTTTTAACGCCCTGAAGGTGTAAAAAAATAATAATTCAAAATAAATTCATATATTAAAATTATGAAAAACATGACGACTTACCATAGCAAAGCTAAAACTATTCACCGAAATTTCTATAACTTCGGGTTCCCTTTCATGTCGAATTTCACAATAATCATGATCATCACCACTAAACACGAGTGTTGGTTTTATATGATCCAATATAAAATTTGATAATGACTCAGTTATTAAATTTTGATATTGGTAACCTGAGCCTTGGTTAATGTAATGTCCATTTTGCCGCAATGGCCCACAGTCGGTATTTGGTGGGCGATATAAGGGGACGTGTGTCATCAATATCCGGGGAAAATTATTCGAAGAATCTATTAATAAGTTCAACGAATTCAATTCACAATGACCTACGTATCTTAATTACTACACATATCTTAAATTATTTGCTTATACATACCATTTTCAAGATTTTCAATTAGACTTATCGCTTCTTCTTTCCGAGGTTCATCTGATCCACTCAATGTTACAGTGTCGACAATAACTATCGAATGATTACCCAGCACAACATTATAATTTGTTTTACCAAATATTTTTCGAAATCGGTCATATGCACTGGGAATTATATTATCACCGAATCCAATATCATGATTCCCTACCAAATAATAAATTGGTGTTCTTGTTGGTTTCTTTGGTAAAAATAGATGGCGATAACGGAAAAATTCATCTTCCCACCTATAATTAAAATAAAAATTAATGGAATTCTACTTATGATACGTTAAATATTCCATATCCATTGAAAAAAAATGAACTTACTTATCATCATCCCATTCTCTTCCTCCATCCATTAGATCACCCAGAAATATTATTGCATCCGGATCAAAAATATTTTGTAAATTTATCCAATTTTTTCGCATATACATGTCAGGATACACTTCGGATATTTTTTGAAGTATACCCGTACGACCATATGAATAACTATCTATTATCTGTGGGTCGGCAATCAATGCAATTCTAAATGGATTGGCCAATGATGTATCCTGATATATATTATACAAACTAGGTTAAGAACTTTATTCAATGCCTATGCAAAGCCTAAAAAAAACTTGAATAATATCAAAGTGAAATAAAATAAACAGTCAAGATACCCAATGAGAATGATAAGGCCAGGAACATTTTCGCATGGCATAAGAGAATATAAAGATTTCGCCAACTAACAAAGCACTTATCCATATTACTCTAAAAGCACAAGTAGGTGACCGATTCTGAACTCGACGTGGAATCCGCTTTACAGGGCCTAAAAGTTTTTGGGTGATTTTCGAGATTAAATGGAATGGAAATCTACAAATTCTGGCAAGAATACTAGCACAAAAAGGGCTATTTGTTGAAGACTCGATGGGTGTTTGTTTAGGGGGAAGTTGCATAATAATAATAATATATACAAAGAAAAATGGTGGCGAAGCGAAATGGCTTTTATAACAAAAATATCTGAGTAACCCCCGTACGTGCGTACATACTTGATACACACGTTTAAAAACGGGCACGTGAATCATACCAGGGATCTGGAATTACCGTAAAACGCCGTATAAGGTACCCCCCTTGATTTGTACCGGGTATAAATCAAGGATCGATTTAATAATGAAAATCTTTTTTTACTAATGGGCTAATATATGTTTTTCACAAGATACCCCCCATATAATATACCCTCCTCCATACAAGGTACCCGGGGGGTACAAATCAAATTTTTATCATGTGAATTGTAAGATACCCGGGTACCTTATACGGCGTTTTACGGTAGTGAATCAGAATCAATTTAAAATTTTGTTGAACGATTATCTACGTACGTACGTACTTCATACGCAACTAATTTACGACGGTAGTTGTGATATCGTGATGAATCGCTACCCGATCGACCAATCAGAGAACAGGATCGAATGTTATGTGAAAATCTGAAGTCGAAGCGATTGATTTTTTTTTTAAATTGGAATCCTACAATATCTATGAAATTGCTATTTCGTCTTAATAAAAAAATTCTTGGATTAACGATCTTTTCGTTATCGTTATTGCCTTACCGAATATTAACCGGGCTGCTGTTTGTTTTTGTTTGGATTTAATTAAAGAGTGGCGATGCTTCGATATAAATTGCAAAAATATCGATTTATGTTATACACAAACTTAATGCCGGCTCAGTGCCAATTTTGTCCAATAAAAATGCGAGATTTATGTCCCGTGACCCAATAGTAGTTTATCGTCAATGTCGGGGATGATGCTGAAATCGGATGATGCTGAAATTTTGAGTTTTATGAAAATATAAAACCTATTAAAATCCACCTATACTCTTTTATTATAAACACTAACCCTAAATTCTAATCAAATTATAAAAAAAAGCTGAACAAAACATCACAAAAAAATTATAAATTTTCATAATAAAATTTTAGCATCATCCCTAACACTTTTTGGAATATTGTTCTCCTGATATTTCTATAATATTCTCTTTGTTCTAATGACCTTGTAATGTTTTTATTGTTTCAAAACAAGTAAATAAATCCTTCTGCTTAAACCTTCTTTCTTGTTCTTTTTAAATCCTTTAAATAGTACTGCTGTAACAATATGTATATTTTTAGTTTTAGTTTAATAGTAAAATTTTTTGACATATACTGTAGTATTAATTTTAATACATACAGTATAATATTAGAGATGTTATCTGGTACATTAACAGATATGTTAATTGAGATGTTATCTGGTATGTTAACTGGGATGTTATCTGGTACTTTATTTGTGTTATTATTTGGATTGTTATTTGGTACATTATTTGGGTTCTTATTTGAATCATTATTTGGTATATTATTTGGTATGTTAACTAGGTTATTAATTGAGTTGTTAACTAATAGTCCAAAAGATATAAAAACTCTAATTTTTTTCTTAAAGCAGGTAGAACTGTTCCTTACTTATTTTTAATTTCTTGTTATTTATGATTTATTTTTTTGAAAATGTAACTATTGCTTACTTTCTTTTTATTGTGTTTAATAAAACTTTTATTATTTAAAGTTATGTCATTACCTTTTATTTTTTTTTTGAGTATTTATTTTTGAATATTAAGTTAAACCATTGTTTCTTCTCTCTTTTCTTGAATATTTTATTGTGTTTTAGAATTAGAACCATCACCTCTTTTCTTTATTTTTGGTTTATTATTTTACTTTAAAGTCTCTTATAGTTTTCTTTTTGGATTTATTCTTTTTTTTGTTTGTAAACATACTGTATTCCTTAACCCTCTTACATGTTAAGTCAAGTAGTATAATTTTACTAAGACCCTGTATTGCATATTACAGTAGTTTGATTAGTAGAGCAACTTGTTAATATTCTTGTCTTATCTGATTAATTAGTTTTAAATAAAGCTTATTTTAATAACCACTATTGAAGGTTTGTTTGTATTACTTCTCTATTCAAGTTTTGCCAAGCAAGTATCTATCTTTTCAGTTCTTTGAGTTTACAATTACAAGATTTATTTTAGATTTACATTACTCATGCTGGCTTGTATACCTTATACATTATATAAATGCTTTACAATCTTCTAATCTTGTTAGTATCACCAAAGTTACAGAGATTCTGTTTCAACTAATTAGTAATAATAGATTTCGAACCCCTCAATATTCTGGTTAGACCCGATTTTGGAACTCGCCGAAAATTTCCTATTGGCTGATATCAATGATATCAATTAGATCTGTTAAGATTATCAAAATTTATTGTAAAAATTTTTTATCGCTATTTCTTACAAAATGTCTCTGATAATGCCAGCATTCATAGGTAGTATGTAAATAAATTTGCATTTCAATTCTATCACAAAATTTACTCTTGAAATTTGAAAAGTTAAAAGGGCTTTGACGAATTTCGGCAGCATATGTCGACGACGCGTATTTTACAGAACACAGGTAGTGTATGTACCAATTTTTTTCAATTTAATTGATTCGGTTTATTTTCAGTTCGCAAATCTTATCCATGATAATAATTGTAATTTTTCGTTGAATTGATGGCAGTATCTTTCAAGAAAGAGTATTATCACTAATTCATTTTCAATTCTACGAAAAAAAAAAAATTATTGCAAAATTTTAGTACAAATTATTCTCAACTCATACCCAAAAACCGAAAAATATAAAGTCTGAAGAATCTTTACGCAATCGTTATATAGTGGGGGTAAAGAATTATTATCAATAAACTTTCCTATTTTGGTTTTTTTTATGTTATTTTATTAATCATTTATCACTTAATAATTATAAAAAGCCGTTTACATGGAAAAGTTTGGCATTATTTTCAATGACAGGAGTTGGATTATTCTTTTACTTTAGACATGAAAAAGCAAAATTAATAGAGAAACGTATGTATTCACATATACATTCTGTGTTTATTGTTATTTCTCATTTTTGATTATCTTATAAAATATCAACTTTAAAGGCAAGGAAGAGCTAGAAAATAGATCAGTTGGAAAACCACAAATTGGTGGTCCTTTTGAATTAATTGATCATAATGGCTGTGTAGTTACGGATAAAGATTTCCTTGGTAAATTTTTATTAGTATATTTTGGGTTTACTCATTGTCCTGATATTTGCCCAGAAGAATTGGATAAAATGTCAACGGTTACAGAAAATATCAGTAAGTAATGAAACTTTTATTACAAATTTTATCTGAAATATGAAATATTACAATTTTCTAAATATATATTGTTAACAGATAGTGATCCAAAATTCGGAAAAATCATGACACCAATTTTCATATCATGTGATCCACACCGAGATACGTATGAAGTTATCAAAGAATATTTAAAGGGCAAGTATAACTTTAAATGACATGTTATGTATAATTGTTCTATCTATTTATATGTTATCTATATCTAAATTTTTTTGTATTCGTTTCAGATTTCCACAAAGATATGATAGGACTCACTGGTACATACGAACAAATAGCAAAAGTTGCAAAAAGTTATCGAGTTTATTTCAGTCGTCCACCTAAGGTAAAGCCTGGTGACGAATATTTAGTAGATCATTCAATATTTTTTTATTTAATGGATCCGAATGGTCAGTTTGTTGACGCTTATGGAAAAAATACTACCGCTGATAGTGTTACGGATAGTGTTAAAGGACATATTAAAAATTTTATTGATAGGGGTGGCGTAATTAAGAAATTGGAGAGTTAATATTGCAAAAGTACAGTATTTGTACACTTTTGACAAGTAATTGAAAGCATGTAATGGTATATTGTCATACGTATTATAGAACTTCTCAATTTTAAATTCACCATAAAAATAGTCACGTGTACGTCATGGGTGCATGGAACTTTAGTTCACGTTTATTTCACGCGATTCTGGAAAAGCCCATTAATTCACTATAAATCTATGAAAAAATGAGATTCGGATACAGTTTTTAATATACATACATGTAAGTAAAGATCATAAACTACCACTAGTACGTACGTACTTAATTGTGAAAAAATATCGATATACGTATAAAACACTATTTTTTGGGCAATTGGCTGATATAATCTATGATAATCTTAGTTATATTATCTTACTGGATTTATTGTCATTCAACCATTACGCGATCTCTGATGGGTGCCCTCGCAAGACAGCTGGCCATCGTGGGCCATTTACAGCCTAGTCCCACCCTAGATCGACTTGTCAAATTCTTCAACCATGTGCCGAGTCTTGACAAAGTTTTAATGGTAGGTTTACGTGTTAACCTTAATCACTATGAAAACGATTTCTACAATTCTTAAAGAGATGTTTCTTTTCTTTATTCATATAGCTGGTACAATACTTTTCTATAGTCCTGGCATGGTTTTTTTCACGTTCTGGCAGGACCTCCTTGGCTGAACGCATCAATAACTTAGGTATCCCCGTCGGGGATATTAGGATTTTGTTAAGGTGAGCTTTTTAACAGGCTTTTTTTTACTGTCCTTACCCACAAACAAAGAAGTAGGATAGGTATTATTCTCATTCGATCCATATAGAATAATTTAAACTTCAATATAGTGCATCTTTCTTTAGGAAAATAATATTAATTATAAATTTCGATATTATTAACGAAAATTCATTTTTTAATAGATTCTTTGGGCTACTGCCCTTGATACAGTGGATGATTCGTATTGAGCATGAACCATCCGCGACCCCCCTCCTCCTTAATATTAAACGGTTACAAAATGTAACCATGTTGTTTTTTTATCCCCTGGAGCATACGTGGTATTTGGTTCGTGGTCTCTTTTCATAAAGTTCTCAGGTTGTTTCGTCTCGAATGTCACTAACTTTATTATCAACCTTTTTATTATTATAGGCCTACCACAAAATTATTTCAATATCCGATGAACGGATAAAGAAAATCGCCACCTGGAGTTGCAGGTGGTGGGCGGTTTACGTTTTACTCCAATTTTGGCAACTTTCATCCGAATGGAGCTTGCTTAAGCGCCGTCGGAGAGATATAATAGTAGTGCGGGATGACGTTGAAGCCGTGCAACGGCAGAAACGTGAATTAAAGGCCGAAGGTGACAGGATTTTTAGGGAAACCCTTATCAATATTGGGTATTTTCCTTTGACGGTAAATAACATATATTACTAGACGAAATTATATTCTTTTGTAACTAACAATTTTTTTTTTTTATCATTTATTAGATCCACTGGTCACTTGAAAATTCTAAGTTTCCCGACGTTGGTGTCGGAATATTTGGGACACTGGCGGCAGCTTACGAGCTGTCGAAGGCATGGAAAGACACTGAACACTGAACACTGAACCACGGAACACGTAATAATAAAAACATTAATTACATTAGTTTAGGCCACGCAAATTTAATGTCTTGGTTTTCGTAACATGAAACTTTTAACAGACCCGGTCGGCCAGCCGGCTTTTTTTTAAAAAATTTCATATAAAAATTTTTTTCAAAAACCCACCCGTTTATTAAAACAAAGATTTTTTTACAAGTTTTCAAATTTGACCTTCTGGGTTATGAAAACCAATAAATTAATTTTGCAAGGTCTTAGTTTCTCTTTTGAGGAATTTATTGGTTTATTTTGAGGTAAACATTTAGAGGATTTCTCCTTTATATAATTATGTTGAATTGAAATAAATTCTTGATTGTATATTATTAACACTAAGTTTTTGTCCCTCTTCGGGAATAGTTTGTACTTTTATAAATAGTAATACAAATTTTTATAAATATATAGTAATAAATGATAACATGAATTTTTTTTTCTTGCAAAGTTATAGTGGCCTAGCCATTTATCGCTACTTGAATAGCCACATTCTGATTGGGCGAAATTATTCAAATGTAATTTTTGTCAAACTTTGAGAGAAGATATCTCGACAACCATCTAAAATCGATAATTTTTTCATGTAAAATCGAAATAAAAAAAATCCATCAATTTTAGATAGGCAGTTGTTGAGATATCTTCGCTCAAAGTTTGAAAAAAATTTGCCGCAGCTTTTGATAGTTATCTGTTTTCTAAGCTTTGGGCGAAAATATCTCGACAAATGCCTATCTAAAATTAATGGATTTTTTTTTTATTACGATTCTACATGAAAGTATAAAAAAAAAAAATTATCGATTTTAGATAGTTTCCAAGATATCTTCGTTAAAAAGTTTCCGTTTGAATAAAATTTGTCGCCATGGCTAGGGTATGTTCTACTACTGTCAGCTCGATAAAAGTTGATCTTGATATTGAGGATTGTCTCGAGCTTGGAATTGGAATTTTTTTATTTTATTATTTCAATCGTAAGTTTTTCCTTTCAAACATTATCATCCTGTTTTATTATGTTCTGTCTGGTTCGTTTTTGTCTATGCTAAAAACATTTGGCTTTAGCGCTGATAGAGAACAAGCAATTTACATGGAAAATTGTTATTCTCGTAATTGTGCTCGAAGTAGGATATAATGAATCATATTACAAATATATTACAATTGGTTGATACATATTTTTAATTTTCCAATGTACTTTGTCTGAAACAAAAGCCCTTTTACTGCATTCTTGTAAATTACTTTTTCTTATCTGAGGGATTGCTGACACTATACCATCGTTGAACAGTGCTAGTATAATTGTGTCAATAAATATCCGTAAGTAGAATGGTTTTAAAGGTGTTAAACTGACAACTATGATGATTACAGAAACAGTTCGCCATTCTTATTTATGGTTTGTTACAAACTGGCAATCTTAATGAAGCAATACAGCAATATCGATATAACAACTGGTGTCAGAAGCCGTGAAGACGTTGGTGCCACCAGTACACACCATCGATTTGAAATGGGAATCTAATGAATTAGACATTTCAGCAGCAAAAGATATATTTGAATTACTTTTTTATGGTAATACTATAGTTTTCACTGAAAAGAATGATCAATAAGACTTCAAGGATCTGCACTGTTTTGTTTCTCGTGAATGCAGTACGAAAAAGAATAAACCTTTATTACAACTTTTTTAATTCGAATTGAGACCACTTTGTGGATTATGTTTTGTTGGGTGTTACTTTATGATTAAGTCTGGAAAAAGAAATGTTTTAAAACAAACTCAAACAATGTCTAATCCTTCAGCAGAGAATAATAGTAATAGCATTGCTGGCAGTATTAGATTATTAGGAACTAGACTTGTAGGATTTGGAAGTGATTACGGTGATTAAAGGAATCAAAGGTAGTAACACCATATACATAAATTTATTTATCCTTCAATTATTTGTATTTACATTAATAATTATTTGAAGCGAAGCGAGGACGAATGCAACGTCAGCCGGAAACAACCAATGAAATTCGAGATTATGGATCCGTGATGATCTTTAGTCAGTGTATTGTGAATATACTGTACATGTTGGCAAAACTATAAATCCTCAAAATCCACCCAAATCCCAAAACCCAAGCATAATAAAATTGTCTTAAATCCCAAACCCCAAAACCCAATCCCAAACCTAGTAAAATTCGTCCCAAAACCCAATCCCAAATCCCAAATCCCAATCTCAAACATAGTAAAATTCGTCCCAAATCCCAATCCCAAATCCCAAATCCCAATAGTTTTGCCAACATGTATAATTGTGAATGAGACAAAAGATAAACAATTTGGCGTGATATATTTTCTAGAGTTTTAGCTAATCCAAGAGATAATTGTTCATACTCATAGGCAAATCGTTACGTATAACATTTGCCGGTCGTTACTCTAAGGTATGAATAAAAATTTTGGTTCATTCTTATTACACATCATTCTATATCTTCGAAAAGATATTTTTAATGTCTCTGGAATTGAAAAAAAACGATGGGCCAGCTTGTTGGAAAGCATGAAGATGGTATGTAACCACATATTGAAATTTTAATTGATTTCTGACCATACGTTTTATAGAAAGTCCAGAGGTCAATCGTATATGCAGTATACTTACTCATTCGTAGCGTCTTTGAAAAATTCCTTAATGATGACCTTACAGTTGTTCCAATGACGTTGAGTGTTTAACTTTTGAAGTTGACGTTAATGAGACTTGGGTTATACTCAGTGTTTAAAATCTATATGCGGTATCTGCGGTGCGCAGATTGAAAATTAATTCCGCAAGTGAAATTTTCTTTGAATCTGCGGATTTTATTATGTGTCATATATGTCACACATCTATTTTTTGAATTTTTATTATGTTTACAAACTTTTCCGCATATTGAAACAAAATCGAATTTTAAACACTGATTATACTCCATTGTAGATAGATATGAAATAATATTTTTAGAATCATTGAGGAATAATGAATGTGAAATCTCACACAAAATATTATACGATTTTTAATACAGTAGCTTGATGAACAACTGTTTTATAAAAAATTGGATCAAGATGCGGCTATAGAATAATTTCAATGTATATTAAAAGGTTCAAGACCAACATCTCGCAGTGGTATAATTGCACTTCGAGATAGTAATATATCACTGGCTTCGAAATCATCAACCGATTCTAACGCATCGGTGCAGATAAGTTGAAGGAAAGCTTTAAAACAACGATGTACCTTAGCAATTGAACAAGTTCGTAGTGGAACATTACCGCCTACAAATGTATTAATATTTGATCTTTGTCATAATAAGCTTGTTTTTCATAAATTTTTTTTTCATAATATAAAAAACCTATTACCGACAATCACGTGAATGTCGTAACCGTAAATAAATTGTAATATGGTTGTACAGAACGTGGTATAAAGAAAGTGGATTAGCTTCGCAGTGTCTTTGAACTTGAACTTACCCAAGTTCTTGGATATTATCTTTCGGTTTCAACAACTATTTGTTTAATACTGTAAAAGCACGTTGATCTCTGTTGCCATTGGCTTTCTAGCAAGAACGCACAGAGGCAGTTTAAACCAAAACACTTAAAGGCTTCCCCTCATTACAAATCTTTCAATTCGCGCGCAGTTATCAGCCTCACCGTATTTTATATTGTCGGTTACCTTGTCTTTGCGAGATAGCAAATACCTTGTTTATATATATTATTCAGAGAAAAAGGAAGAGCAAATCAATCTTCTTTGTTCTCTTGTCATAATTAACATCACTTCTTCTTTTTAATTAATTATTAAGCTTTTAATTTTTATTTATTTATTTATTTATTTTTTTGAACATACCTATTATTACTATTATTATTTTGTACAGGATGGATTCCTTTAATTAATTTTTTTCTAAATGGAGCGAGTACTATTTTTATTATTGACAAATTTCATCGCTAGTTCCAAGAGAACTTCACTAAACTGGTTCTTACCAAACAATAACTTATTCTTTTTGGCGTTTCCGTTTCTTCTCCACTTAGAGAAGAAAAACCGGCAAAAGTCAAACGACTTATATTCTTTGTATAATTTATATCCTCCAAATTGGTTATATCCCTTAATCCTTGCATTATCACTAGAAACCATTATTGCATCAAGCAATTGGAATTATTTGATACTTTTTTCCCCGAGAAAACCACAAAACCCTCGTACATCTTATAATAACAACGATTATTATCACCGGATCCACGATGAACATCAACGCCCCTGCGTTCGTTCCACAAAACATGTCATCCAGGGCAAATTCTTCATCTCCTCTTGTCTCGAGAGCCCAGATCTTGCACCAGCCTGACCTTAGAAGATCTAATTCGAAAAATCAGAGTTATCACGCCCAAGGAGATCAACATGGTAATCTGAATTGCATTTAGAGATTTTCAACTGCACGTGACTTTGTTCTGATTTTGATCATTCGTTATCTAATCTCTCAAAATAATATCAATTTAGTCCAATCGAGCGTGAATAACAATAACAAGAGGAACAGCAATCCTCATCGTAGACAAAAACGTCAAACGAATCACCATCAACGCAATCAATCCAATGCCGATTCGAGAAATTGGGATAGAACCGCAACCCATATTTCGGGTGATGATAACGAAGCAAATAAAACAGAAAATTTGCAGGATTCTATTGCAACTACCGTGTCAGCATTTGATGATATGTCATTAAATGATACGAATACTGTAGTAAGTGTAAATTACTTTTTTTATAATAGTTTGCTTAACTGTAGAAATGTTATAGATTAATTTATGATCCAATTTTTTCTAGTCGTATGGTGTACCTAATAAAAGGGGACAAATCTCTCTTAATCATCTTTTGAATTTCTCGTTCCCACCACGCCAGCGTTCTGTTACCAGTACTCCACGAAAACAGAAAGCTGTTAATTATCAACCATTTAATAAAGAGCGTTTTGTTAATGCCAAGTATGTAAACGTTTAATATTATTATCATAAATCCATAAATCATTTTTACTTAAATACTTCTTTTTTTTAATAGTTTTCGTTTTCTTGTCAATTCAATCGGTGATTATTCTGTTTATAATTTTGACCCAGGTATGTATAACGTTTTTAGCATTATTATTATTATTTGTTTTGCAGTTATTCATTTGAATGATAAATTTTATAATAGATCTTTTATTGCAATGGGAAACTATCGAACAAGTTGTAAGCTAAATTTAACATAATATTATGATATTTTAATATTATAAATTGTCTCTAGATTACAAAACCATTTTTGCTTTAGATCATCACAACTCCTACTACTCCAAGTTGTCCAATTTGTTTACAAAAACCAACCGCTGCTCGTGTGACCAAATGCGGACATTCTTATTGCCTTCCATGTATTCTTCATTATTTGATGTTGATTGATGAGAAGGATAAACCTAACAAGAAATGGCGCAAGTGTCCCATCTGTTGGGATGCTGTTTATGCCAAAGATCTCAAGAGTGTACGATTTTGGTCCGTAAGAAATATTGGAAAAATCGGGGATGGAGAAACGGTTAAGGGAGATGAAATGATCACAATGCGTCTCATTCAACGAAATGCTGTATGGCTTTGTAAAGTAATGTTATTGCGTGATAAATTTTATCATAATGTCTAACTATTTACGATTTTAATATAGAATTCGACGATTGCACTTCCTCGTTCGTCAACTTGGATACTTAACAATGACATACTTTCGAATTCTTCTGCACCATGGCACTTTATTCCTGATGTCCTTATTTTCTCAAAATTGATGCTCGCATCATTCGATTATATGCAAAAAGAATATAATCGAGATTTAGAAGATCTTCAAAATGCACTACAGGACGTTAAAAACTGGAATTCTGACGATGAAATTCCGTTTATTGAAATGGCCATTGTCAATGTTAAGGTATAATATAACACGTACTTTACAACTTTAAACTTGATGTTCAATATATAATGCTTAACTTTATCATATACAGGAACATTTAGAAAAATTTCAAATGTTGTCTAGTGACGATGTTATTCAGGCTGAATGGCGTGCTCGTGAATTAATTAATCAAGCTGAATTTAATCGTTCATTTACCGATCAAACAGGCGAAAATTTTTCAAATTCAAAGCATAAGAAATTAGACGTACAAGTACTACATGACACTACTACATCCATACAAACTGATTCCACAACCAACATTTCATCAGATAAAAGTAATAGTTCTGAATCATCATCTGATTCAGGAAATAGCCCACCGGCTTTTTTGCCTGATGAATTCAGAGTACAATCTCATATTGCCAATATCCCTCAATTGACCCCAGAGTCAAAACAGGAATCAAAACAGAAAGCAAAAGTTTTACAACCTGTTGCTTACAGTGACTGTACGTACTATTTTTACCAATCAGAAGATGGTCAGCATATGTATTTGCATCCATTAGATATTCGTATCTTGAAACAAGAGTTTGGGACTTATGAACAATTCCCAAATGAGATATCAGTACGTATTGTTAATGTAGAAGAATCTACAATTACAGAGGTATGTTATTTTCTATTTATTTTACATATTATATTTGAATATGATGATCGCATTCATAGTTTTTTGATTTATTTTCAGGAATTTAGAAAACGATGCAAATATCTCAGTCATTTACCATTAAGCTGTGACGTAACATTTTTAGAGGTAGACTTAAAAGGAATTGTTTCTGATTCCACGTTAGAAATATTTGCAAGTAAGTTCATTTATTATTTAAGTCTAAATCATGCTTATAAGCATAACATAATATGATTATTTCATTATATTATAAAGATGAGCTTCGACAACGTCAAAATCGTCGTAAAGAAAAGGCCCGAAAGGAAGAAAAAGCTGCACATAAAGAAAGACGTCGTAGAAACACTCAAGAATCTCTTAATACTGATTCCTTCTTCCAACCGAATTTATCAGGTGAAACTAGCAACAATAACAGCACACTATCACAACTTTCTATTGAAATGGAGTTCAGTAATAATCATGTAAACAATAATCCAAACACTTCGTTCAATGGACAAAAAACCGTTTGGGGAACCCCCGTTGCATCTTTTGCTAATGTTGCCAGCGGAAAAAACTTGGTTAAGCATGAAGATGTCTTTGTTGACGGTGGATGGGAATTTAAAGAAGAGGAAGTATATGTTGGTAAGAAGCATAAAAAGAAGAAACTTGTATTAATGTCTACAGGAGGCCAAAGGCAACAATAATAATAGCGAATATATATTCGTATAACCCTTTTCATTGATTCGAAAAAGATTTACAAGATTATTATAGATTTTAGGTTTTATTGTTTCTTTTGCAATTTTTTTTTTTTTTTTTTTTTTTTTTTTTTTTTTTTTTTTTTTTTTTTTTTTTTTTTTTTTTTTTTTTTTTTTT